>CABHPP010119759.1:0-40538 GCA_902168425.1 Peromyscus attwateri | reverse complement strand
ATATATATATATATATATATATATATATATATATATATATATATATATATCATGTCCATGCTGTCCACAGAAGCTAGAAAGGGATATCATATTCTCTGAAGTTGGAGTTATAGATGGTTGTGAGCCACCAGGTGGGTGCTAAGAATCAAAACTAGGTCTCCTGGAAGAGCAACCAATTCTCTTAACCACTAAGCCATATCTCCAGTCCCTCTTTTGTTGTTTCAAAATTTACTTATCTTTTAATGCTTTACATTTAAAAATGAACTCTTTGAAGTAGAGAGATGACTCAGTAGCTAAGAGCACTTGCTACTTTTGCAGAGGATCTAGGTTTTGTTCCCAGCACACTGGTCAGGTGGTTCACAGCCATCTGTAATTTCAGTTCCAGAGGACCAGATCCCGCTTTCTGTGCAGTGTTGGCACTGCACACTTGTGGTGTGCATATAGGCAAGCAGGCATATACATACAGTTTTTAGAAATCAATACTTTTTTTGTTTGTTTTTTCTGATATTTCTTTTTTTATTATTTTATAATTTAATTTAATTTTACATATCAGCCACGGATTCCCTTGTTCTCCCGACTCCCGCCTGCCCCCTCCCCACCCCCGCCTTACCCCCACCACACTCCCCATTCCCATCTCCTCCAGGGCAAAGACTCCCCTGGGGATTGAGTTCAACCTGGTAGATTCAGTCCAGGCAGGTCCAGTCCCCTCCTCCCAGGCTGAGCCAAGTGTCCCTGTATAACCCCCAGGTTCCAAATAGCCAGCTCATGCACTGAGGACAGGTCCCGGTCCCACTGCCTGGCTGCCTCCCAAACAGATCAAGCTAATCAACTGTCTCACTTATCCAGAGGGCCTGATCCAGTTGGGGGCTCCTCAGCTATTGGTTCATAGTTCATGTGTTTCCATTTGTTTGGCTAATTGTCCCTGTGCTTTTTCCAATCTTGGTCTCAACAATTCTCGCTCATACAAACCCTCCTCTTTCTTGACAATTGGACTCCTGGAGCTCCACTTGAGGCCTGGACGTGGATTTCTGCATCTGGTTCCCTCAGTCATTGGATGAGGTTTCTAGCATGACAATTAGGGTGTTTGGCCATCCTATCACCAGAGTAGGTCAGTTTGGGCTTTCTCTCACCCATTGCCAGTAGTCTATTGTGGAGGTATCTTTGTGGATTTCTGGGGACCCCTCTAGCACTTTGCTTCTTCCTATTCTCATGTGGTCTTCATTTAGCATGGTCTCTTATTCCTTGTTCTCCCTCTCTGTTCTTGATCCAGCTGGGATCTCTCACTCCCCTAAGCTCTCTTTCCCTTGACCCTTGCCCTTCATTTCCCCCACTCACATCCAGTTTGCTCATGTAGATCTCATCCATTTCTCTGTCATTGGGTGATCTCTGTGTCTTTCTTGGGGTCTTGTTTTCTAGGTAGCCACCCTGGAGTTGTGAGTAGCAGTCTAGTCATCTTTGTTTTACATCTAGTATCCTCCTATGATAGAAGAGAAAGTAGGAAGTAGTCTTGAACGCATTGGCATAGGAGATCACTTCCTAAATATAACACCAGTAGCACAGACACTGAGAGAAACAATCAATCAATGGGACCTCTTGAAACTGAGAAGCTTTTGTAGAGCAAAGGATACGGTCAACAAGGCAAAGTGACAGCCTACAGAATGTGAGTCTTCACCAACCTCACATCTGACAGAGGGCTGATATCCAGAATATATAAAGAACTCAAGAAATTAGACATCAATGCCCAACAGTCCAATTAAGAAATGGGCTAGAACTAAACAGAGAATTCTCAACAGAGGAAACTCAAATGGCTGAAAGACATTTAAGGAATTGCTCAACATCCCTAATCATCAGGGAAATGCAAATCAAAATGACTCTGAGATACCACCTTACCCCTGTCAGAATGGCTAAGATCAAAAACACTGAAAACAACTTATGCTGGAGAGGATATGGAGCTAGGGGAACTCTCCTCCACTGCTGGTAGGAAGCTTGTACAACCACTTTGGAAATCAATATGGCACTTTCTTAGAAAATTGGGAATCAATCTCCCCCAAGACCCAGCTATACCACTCTTGGGCATATACCCAAGGAATGCTCAATCATACCACAAGGGAACTTGCTCAGCTATGTTCATATCAGCATTGTTTGTAATAGCCAGAACATGGAAACAACCTAGATGCCCTTCAACTGAAGAATGGATAAATAAAATGTGGTACATATACACAATGGAATACTACTCAGCAGAGAAAAACAATGACATCATGAGGTTTGCAGGCAAATGGATGGATCTAAAAAAAAAATCATCCTGAGTGAGGTAACCCAGACTCAGAAATACATTTTTAAAAAGAGCTCTACTAGTAAATAATTGAACTATCACAAAGTAGAACAGTATAGTTGTCACCATAGTGAATTTTAGAATGTCTTCAGTGCAGCAATGGGAAACTCTGTACTTCTAAAGCAGTCATAACCTTTCCATTTTCCTATTCATCCTTTGTAAAAACGAGTCTATTTGTTACCTCTTGGGATTCACCTATATTTGTCATTTCTTGTAACTGGAGCATGTAATATGTGACCTTTGGTTCCCGGCTTCTTTTGCCTCCATACATTTTCAGGTTCTTCTGTTGGCAATCAGTACCTCATTATTTTTATTCCTGAATTGTAGCAGTGCATGCACACACTACATTTTGCTTACCTACTAACCTTCAGTGGATGGCCATTTGTGTTGTTTCTTCTTGTTTGCTTTTAGGAACAGTGTTGCAGTGTCTGTTACCTGCAAGTTTTTCTGTAGACATGTGTTTTCATTTTTCTGGGGTATATGCCTAGAGAAGCATTTCTAGATCTGATGACAACTCTAAGAAAATGGCCAGGCTGTTTTCTAAAGTGCATTCACCAATTTTAATTCTTACCACAAGTGTATAAGGGTTCCAACTTCTCTACATTCCTGCTTACCACCATTATGACCCATCCATTATGATTCATAGCCAATCTAGAGGGATTTTCCTGTTTCTATATGAAATATTTTCTGTATTTATACACACAATTTAAAATCTAACAGTAAAAATCTGTGAAAATAATGAATAAGCCTCCAGATTTTTTCTTAAGTGTGTGAGACATGAGCTTATATTTGCTTGAATGTGCACATAAATGCATGTGCACATATGTGTATGTGCTTGTGAAGGCCAGACATAGATTTTTTTCCCCAGTCACTTTCTACCTTTGTTAATTTATATTTGAGACAGGGTCCTGGCTGGTCTGGTCCTGGCTGGTCCTGGCTGGTCTGGAACTCAATGCATAGGCAAGGCTGGTGTCAGACTCACATATTTACCTGCCTTTATCTCCTACGTGCTGAGATTAAAGGTGTACAACACAATGCCTGGTCCTCCTTTTCGTATTTTGAGACAGAGTCTCTCACTGATCCCTGAGCACACTGATTTGGCCAGACATGCTGGCCAGTACACTCTGATAAACCACCTGTCTCTTATCTCCCTTCAGTACCACCATGCTGACTTTCATGTGTGTGCTGAGAATAGAAACTCAGGTCCTCATACAGCAAGCATTTTACCAATTGAGTGATTTCCCTAACTCTCAAGCCTCCAGATTTTAGCTTTGTGGTTCCTAGTATTTCTCCCTCAAGGTCACTTGACAATTGATTGAGAAACTTCTGGAGATATCTTAATATAAGCAAGTACAAATGTTCTTAAAGAACACAGATGGAGAATATTTTCCCATTTAACTTCCTGTTTGTTTCATATAAGACAGGTGGAAACTATCAGTACATAACTCATGTCACACACTATTTCACAGTTGTGTGGTCTGTTGCAGTTTGGATGTATCACTGGCTTACAAATTCTTTATATATGAATGTGTAGGTAGTTTTTGAACTTTTGTACATATAAACAACACTGTTGTGTACATCATTGTACATCGGTACCATTGCGTCTTTGTGTGATAATTTCCTTACCATTCCTTCTGTGAATGAGAATTAGGTCCTTAGGTCAGAAGGCCTGTTGTAAGTGCCCTGTGATGGAATACAGTTGTCAGAATCCATTCATCCACTTGGGCTTCAGATGGCTGACTTCTGCAGATGTCTTGGGGCTGAGGCTTGCTCTTTGGACTACAGAGTGTGGGGCAGAAGCCTTGCCTGGCCTTCCAGTAGATGTAGCATGGTACACAATGCAGCCCAGATCTGTGGGATCAGCAACTCTTCATCAATCTGCTGAGACCAAAGCCAACTCTCCAAACAAACATTTCCTGCATGAACATTGTGTTTGTTATATTTCCCTCATTTGTTTATGATGACTGTGTCAGCCACACTGATTTACATAAACACTGCCAGTTTCGGGATGTTACACTCTCAACAAAAGTAGCTGAGTACAAACAGCATTCCTCAGTTTTAATTCATATTGTCTAAACACAGCAGATGTTGATAGAGTGAGCCAATAAGAAAGTACAACAAAGGCAGCCATTTCAGGGGTGGGTGGCCTGTGATTAAAATGCATTCCAGATTGACACAATGATACAACATTAATGGAATGGATTGTTTAAATGTTATATTTGGCTCCTATAGAATCATAAAGCAAGCTTGAGTCCCACTTCGGCAGTTTCCAGACCGTAACTGTAGAGGATGATTACGTTTTTGCAGTTGAGCCAGTTTTGTCTTTGCTCCCTCACCTTTACTTTGGTGATACACATTTGCACATACACTGCAGCTTCAACCTTGAGTGTGTCAGAATGCATAATCCCCTCAGTGTATGGTTTCTGCTCTTCCCATGGACCATGTTTTCTATAGATAGTGGTGCCTAACATGGAACAGTACTTGTCCTACTGGCCTAAGTGTCTAATTTGGTGCAATTTCTTCCCAATTATGTACAGAAATATAAGTCCTCTTTTGAAGAAAACAGATACAGCCAGGCCTTGTTTCATTATTCCTATAATTTGTTCACATACTTAAGGAAACTATCAGCATGACTCTGGGAACTGGATCACATTGCAAATAAGGATATCAGAGCTATTTTTGCATGGTGAGAAGACAGCGTTTTATTTCACTGAGTATTCCTGTGAGTTTATGAAAAATGTAGGATATTTTAAACCTGTTTTATTTTAAATCAGTCATAGAAGTAATTCATCCCTCTGTAGGTCAAGTGTCCTATGGCATAAATCACAAATAATTCCACAACAGGATAGACTAAACCTTTGCTATAGTTTTAGTAGGAACTCAAGTTGGTTCTTGTTCTTCAATAGTATCACATCACCCATCTAGATTACCTAATTGACTTTTTCTCCATCTAGAGTTCTGCAACTATTATTGTGTTAAAAGACTAAGCTTTAAAATAACTGGAGTACTTCATCAATGAAAATTCAGAACACACAAGGTGTCATATTGGTAGTTGTGTATATGTGTGTGTAAAACTAGCAGTTGGCAGGTAGAGTAAGGAGAATCAAGAGTTCAAGGCCAGTCTCTGCATAGTGAATTAGAGCCAGCCTGGGAGCCTAATATCTTATATCAAATGAACAAACAAACAAACAAACAAAACTGAGAGAGAGAAAGCAAAAAATATCAGTATAGTTCTGAGATATAATATTTAAATACAGTCGAGTATCATAGTTCAAGACCTTAATGTCTTATAGCAGATACATTGGTAGTCAGCCTTTCAAACTGAACTTTTTCCAAATTTAATCAAATTCTGGATGAAACTTACATACATTTTTCTAATTTTCAATTTTGTATTCCTTTTTACATACATTTTGCCTCGTATTGAAAATGAACTGTTTTCTCACACAATATATCTTGATTATGGTTCCCCTCCCTCTGCTCCTCCCAGTTTCTCCTCACCTCCCATCCCATCCAGATCTACTCCTTTTCTGTATCTCAGAAAAGAATAGGCTTCTAGGAGATAGTAATAAAATATAAAAAAACAAAATAAGAAAATAAAACTATTACATCAGAGTTGGACAGGATGAACAAATAGAAGGAAAAGAACCCAGGAGAAGTCACAAGAATCAGAGACCCACTTGTTTGCACACTCAGGAACCCCATAAAATCACTAAATTGGAACATATAATATATACACATAGGACCTGAAGTTTACCTATGTAGGCCCTTTGCATGCTGATTCAGTCTCTGTGAGTTCATATGAGCTTTAATAATCTTGTTTTCTTGGTGTCCTCTATCCCCTCAGGCTCCTACACTCTTTCTAGCTCTTTTAGCTCTGAGGGGAGAGATTTTATGGAGACAAGCCATTTAATGCTGAGTGTTGCAAGGTCTCTCATTCTCTGCATAATATCTGACTGTGGGTCTCTGTATTTATTCCCATCTTCTTCAGGAGGAAGCTTCTCTGATGATGACTGAACAAGACACTGATTGGTAAGCATAGTATAATATCATTAGGAGTCATTTTATTGCAAGTAGTGTTTGGTTTTACCTAATAGTGCTGGGTATGGGTTCAATCTCAGGGAGTAGGCCTGAAGTCAAATCAGATATTGGTTGGTTACTCCCACCAGCTTTGTGCCACCATTGCCCTAGTATACCTTTCATGCAGGAAACCATTGTAGATATATTTAGATATGTAGGTTTGTGGCTGGCTTGGTGTTTACATTTCTCTTTTGACAGGATGGAGAGTACCTTCTTGAATCTAAGACACTAGAAAGTAGGGGTGAAGGCTCTGTGTATGCACCAGCTCGACATCTCCATGTTTAGTGGGTCATGTATGCGGCTTTGCTATCAGTTTGTGGACAGCAACCTAATGTCTTAGAAACAGCCTTGGTTTTGGGGGGATTCTCATTGGACCCCTTTGGCCAACAACTCAAATGTAACCCAATCCTGGTACTAGAATTATTTGGTGACTAGAAATGGTCATCTGGGACTCTGTCCCCCCATTATTTGGTGAATTTTTTTTTATTTAGATCCCCTTCATATATATATATATTTTAGGAAGCTTCTACTGTATTAGGTTTCCATACTGCCCCTCAAATGCTCCCTAATTTCTTTTAAAAATTTTTTAAAATTCATTTTACATACCAACCACAGATCCCCCTCTTATTCCTCCTCCTGCTCCCCCACACCTTCTCCCCAACGCACCCCATCCCCTCCTCCAAAAGGGTAAGTCCTCCCATGGGGGGACAGCAAAGCCTGCTACATTCAGTTGAGGCAGGACTAAACCCCTCCTCTATGCATCAAGGGTGAGCAAGGTGTCTGAGCACAGGTAATGGGATCCAGAAAGCCTGCCCATGCACCAGGGATAGATCCTGATCATACTACCAGGGCCCCTTAAACAGACCCAGCTACACAACTGTCTCCCATATGCAGAGGGTCTAGTCTGGTCCCATGCAGGTTCCACAGCTGTTGGTCTAAAGTTCATGAGTTCCTATGAATTTGGTTCAGTTGCCTCTGTAGATTTCCCCATCATGATCTTGATGCCCCTTGCTCATATAATCCCTTTTCCCTTTCTTTGACTGGATTCCTGAGCTCGGCCTGGTGCTTAGTTGTGGATCTCTACATATGCTTCCATCAGTTACTGGATGAAGGCTCTATGATGACAGTTAGGGTATTCACCAGTCTGATTAGTAGGGTAGGCCAGTTCAGGCACCCTCACCACTATTGCTAGTAGTCTAATCTGGGGTCATCCTTGTGGGTTCCTGGGAATTTCCCTAGCACTGGGTTCCTCCCTTACCCCGTAGTGTCTCCCTCTATCAAGACATCTCTTTCATTGCTCTTCCACTCTGTCCTTCCCCAGCTCAACCACCCCATTCCCTCATGTTCTCATCCACCATCTCCTCCCTTTTATTGCCCCCCCATCCCCAGTTTCCTCATGGAGATCTCCTGTGTTTCTCCTTCCCAACGTGATCCATGCATCACTCTTGGGGTCCTCCTTGTTTTTTAGCTTCTCTGGAGCTGTGGGTTGTAGTCTGACTATCCTTTGCTTTGTATCTAGTATCCACTTATGAGTACATACTATGTTTGTCCTTCTGAGTCTGGGTTACCTTACTCAGGATGATATTTTCTAGTTCCATCCATTTGCCTGAAAATTTCATTATGTCATTGTTTTTTTACTACTCAGTAGTAATACTCCATTGTGTATATGTACCACATTTTCTTAATCCATTCTTCAGTTGAGGGGCATCTAGGTTGCTTCCAGGTTCTGGCTATTATGAATAATGCTGCTATGAACATAGTTGAGCAAATGTCCTTGTGGTATGATTGAGCATCCCTTGGGCATATGCTCAAGAGTGGTATCCTTGGGTCTTGAGGTAGATTGATTCCCAATTTTCTAAGAAGTCACCATACTGATTTTCAAAGTGGCTGTACAAGTTTATACTTCCACCAACAGTGGAGGAGTGTTCCTTTTGCTCTACATCATCTCCAATATAAGCTGTCATCAGTGTTTTTGAGCTTAGCAATTTTGACAGGATTAAGATGGTATCTCATAGTTGTTTTGATTTACATTTCCCTCATGATTTATGATGTTGAGCAATTCCTTAAATGTCTTTCAGCCATTTGAGATTCTTCTGTTGAGAATTCTCTGTTTAGCTCTGTAGTCCATTTTTTAATTGAATTGTTTGGTATTTTACTGTCTAGTTTCTTGAGTTCTTTATGTGTTTTGGAGATCAGCCCTCTGTCAGATGTGGGGTTGGTGAAGATCTTTTACCATTCTGTAGGCTGTCATTTTGTGTTATTTACTGTGTCCTTTGACTTACAGAGTTTCTCAGTTTCAGGAAGTCCCATTTATTAATTGTTGTTCTCAATGTCTGTGCTACTGGTGTTGTATTTAGGAGGTGGTCTCCTGTGCCAATGTATTCTAGGCTACTTTGTACTTTCTCCTCTATCGGGTTCAGTATAGCTGGATTTATGTTGAAGTCTTTGATAAACTCTGATTTGAGTTTTGTGCATGGTGATAGATATAGATGTATTTGCAATTTTTTACATGTTGACATCCAGTTATGCCAGCCTCATTTGTTAAAGATACATTCTTTTTCCTATTGTACAGTTTTGGCTTCTCTGTCAAAAATTGAATGTTTATAGGTGTGCAGATTAATGTCAGGATCTTCAATTCAATTCCATTGGTCAAATGCTCCTTAATTTTATTTGTCTATCCTCTATTCCCTTCCTCAACCCTGTTTCCCCTCTCTCTTCCAACTGGATCCTTCCATTTTAGACCCCAGCCATTCATAATTATCTATTCTCTTTTCCTTTCCTAATGAGAGCTATCTGTACCATCTAGTCACTTATTCTATATCTACTCTCTGTAGTTCTATGGATTGTAGCTTATCACTGACTTAACAGCAAATATCCACATATAAGTGAACACATACCATATTTATCTTTCTGGGTCCGTGTTACCTCACTCAGGATGAATTTTTTTCCTAGTTGCACACATTTCCCTGAAAATTTTATGATGTCATTTTTTAATGGCTGAGTAATACATTGTTGTGTAAATGTACCACATTTTCTTTATCCATTCTTTAGTTGAGGGACATCTAGGTTGCTTCCATTTCTAGCTATTATGAATAGAACAGTAATGAATATGGGTGAGCAAGTGTCTTTGTGGGAGGACAAAGTGTCCTGGTATATACTAAAGAGTTGTATAGGTGGTTCTTGAGATAGATAGATTCCTATCTTTCTGAGGAACTACCACACTGATTTTCATAGTGGGTGAATGAGTGTCCACTTCCACAAGCAATGAATGAATGAGTGTTCCTCTTATTCTCCATCTTCACCTGCATGAGCTGTCATTTGTTTTGTTGTTCTTGGCCATTCTAATTGGCGTAAAATGAAATCTCAAAGCAGTTTTGATTTGCATTTCCTTGATGGCTAAGGATGTTGAACATTTGTTTAAGTGTTTCTCAGCCATTTGAGTTTCCTCAATTGAGAATTCTGTTTAGATCTGTACACTATTTTTATTAAATAATTTTCTCTTGATATCTAGTTGTTTTGAGTTCTTTATATATTTGGATATTAACCCTCTATCAGATGTGTAGTTGAAAAATATGTTTTCCCACTCTGAAGACTGCAATTTTGTCCAAATTATGGTGTTTTTTCTGTGCAGAAGCTTCTCAGTTTATTAATTGTTGTACTTGTTGCTTGTGCTAATAGAAAATATCTTCCTTTGCCAATGAATTCAAGGCTACTCTTCAATTTCTCTTCTATCAGGTTTAGTGTGTTTGGTTTTCTGTTGAGGTCCTTGATCCATTTAGAGCTGTGTTTTGTTTAGGGTGCTAAGTATGTATCTATTTGCATCCTTCTACATGCAGATATCCAGTTTGACCAGCATCATTTGTTATAGATGATGTCTTGTCTTCCAGAGTGCATTTTTTGGCTTCTTTACCAGAAATCACCCATGTGGATTTATTTATGTCTGAGTCTTCAGTTTGATTCCATTGTTCAATGTGTCTTTTTGTGCTAATACCATGCTGTTTTTACTACTGTAGCTTTATAGTACAACTTGAAATCAGGGATGGTGATCCTTCCATTAGTTCTTTTATTATTCAGAATTTTTTTTTTTACTGTCTTGGGTTTTTTGTGTTTTTATTAGAAGCTGAAAATTGTCCTTTCAAGACCTGTGAAGAATTGTGTTGGAATTTTCATGGGGATTGTATTGAATCTACAGACTGTTTTTGGTAGGCAGGTCATTTTCACTATGCTAATCTTACTGATCCATGAGCCCCAGAGATTTTTCCATCTTTTGATATTTTCTTCAATTTCTTTCTTTGGTGGTTTGAAGTTTTTATCATACAGGCTTTTACTTGCTTACTTAGAATCATTCAAAGATAATTTAAATTATTTGAGGCAGTTCTGAAAGGTATTATTTCCCTTATTTCTTGCTCAGTCTATTTGCCATTTGCGTATAGGAGGGCTACTGATTTTTTGGTGTTAATTTTTTTTTTGAATTTATTTTATTTTATTTTACAATATAATTCAACTTTACATATCAGCCATAGATTCCCCCGTTCTCCCTCCTCCTGCCCCGCCCCCCTCCCCCCGGCCCACCCCCCATTTCCATCTCCTCCAGGGCAAAGACTCCCCCGAGGATTGAGATCGACCTGGTGGACTCAGCCCAGTCAGGTCTATTCCCCTCCTCCCAGGCTGAGCCAAGGGTCTCTACTAAGCCCCAGGTTTCAAACAGCCAATTCATGTACTGAGTAGTAAATCCTGCTACTTTGCTGAAAGTATTTATTAGCTGTAGGAATTTTTTTGTTAAAAATTTTCAGGTCACTATCATCTGCAAATAAACATACTTTGACTTTTTCCAATTTGTACCCCTTTGATCTTTTTCAGTTGTGTTATTACTCTAGTTAAGATTTCAAGTACTATATTGAATAGGTATGGAGAGAGTGGACAGCCTTGACTTGTTTCTGAGTTTAGTGAAATTGCTTTGAGTTTCTCTCCATTTAAATTGATGTTGGCTATGGGCTTCCTATAACTCACCTTTATTACATTTAGGTATGTACCTTTTATCCCTAATCTCTCCAGGACTTTTATCATGAAGTGGTATTGGATTTTGTCAAAGGCCTTTTCTGAACCTAATGAGATGATCATGTAATTTTTGTCTTTCAGTTTGTTTATATGGTGGATTATATTTATCAATTTACATATGCTGAATCATCCCTTCATTTTCTTGGATGAAGTCTACTTGACATATTAGATGATCTTTTTGTGTATTCTGGGATTCAGTTTGTATGTATTTTACTGAGCATTTTCGTAGCTGTGTTCATAAAGATAATTGGTCTGTGATTCTCTTTCTTTGTTGGGTTTTTGTGTAGTTTGAGTTTCAGGGTAATTGTGGCCTCATAATTGAGCAATATTTCTTCTATTTCTATTGTGGGGAATAATTTGAGGAGGATTGGCCTTAACCTTTCTTTGAAAGTCTGGTAGAAATCTGTGCTAAAACCATCTGGCCCTGGGCTATTTTCGGTTGGGACTTTTAATGACTGCTTCTATTTCACTAGGGGGCTATAGGTCTGTTTCAGTTGCTTATCTGATCTTAATTTAACTTTGCTAAGTGGTGTATGGAAAAAATTATCCATTGTTTTTATATTTTCCAATTTGATGGAATATAGGTTTTTACAGTGTATCCTTTTGATCTCTGGATTTCAGTGGTATCTGTTGGAGAATTCAGGGGAACAGGAAGGCGGAGTGAGGGGAGATACTGCCAGCTGCCAATATGAGAAGATATTAAGATACCGGTAAGCCACGAGCCACATGGCAACTTATAGACTAATAGATATGGGTTAATTTAAGATATAAGAACTAGATAGCAAGAAGCTTGCTGCGGCCATACAGTTTATAAATAATATAAATGTCTGTGTGTTTATTTTATAAGTGGGCTGTTGGACTGCCGGGGCTTGGCAGGACCGGAGAGGAAACTCCAACTACACTGTTGTTATGTTCCACCCTTTTATTTCTTATTTTGTTAATTCAGATATTCTCTGTATGCTTTTAGGTAATTTGAATAAGTGTTTGTCAATCTTATTAATTTTCTCATAGAACCAACTCTTTGTTTCATTGATTCTTTTAATTATTTTTGTGTGTGTCTATTTTATTGATTTCAGCCCTGGTTTAATTATTTCTTGCTGTCTACTCCATTTTGGGTATTATTTCTTCTCTTTTTTTCTAGAGTTTTCAGCTATGATGGTAAGAAATCTCTCTATTTCTTTTACATAGGTTCTTAGACTTATGAACTTGCATCTTAGAACTGCCTTCACTGTGTCCCATAAGTTTGGGTATGTTGTGTATTCATTTTTCAATCAGTTTTATAAACTTTTTAATTTCTTTCATAGTTTATGTCTTAACCCATTTTTCATTTAGTTTGAAGTTGTTAAGTTTTCATGGGTTATAGGCTTTCTGTTGTTTCTATTGTTGTTGAAATCCAGCTTTAACCAGTGGTGGTCTGACAGGATGCAGGGGGTTATTTCAATTTTTTTTTCTATACATGTTGACTTGCTTTGTGACTGAGCACGTATTCAGTTTTAGAGAAAGTTCCACAAAGTGCTGAAAAGAAGGCATATTCTTTTGTGTTTGGGTGAAATGTTCTATAAATATCTTTCAGATCCATTTGGTTTATAATATTTGTTAGCTCCAACATTCCTCTGTTTAGATGACCTGTCCATTGGTAAGTGAGTTATTAAAGACTCCCACTATCAGTGTGTGTGTGTCAATATGTAATTTAAGATCTAGTATTTCTTTTAAAAATCTTAGTACACTTTTGTTTGGTGCACAGATGTTAAGAAGTACAATGTCCTCTTCATAGATTTTTACTTTGATGAGTATGTAGTATCCTGTGACACTTCCAATTAGTTTTGGTATGAAGTCTATTTTGTTGGATATTAAAATGTCTATACCAGTTTGCTTCTTAGGACTATTTGCTTGAAATATTTTTCCTCAAACCTTTGCCCTGATGGAATGTCTATCTGTGTTGTTAAGGTGTGTTTCTTGAATGCAGCAGAAAGATGGATCCTGTTTTTGCATCCACTCTATTAGTCTGTGTCTTTTTTATTAGACAATTGAGACCATTGATATTAAGAAATATTAATGACTCTTGATTACAGATTCTCATTATTTTGTAGTTGTAGTAGTAGTTGGTGGTGGTGGTGGTGATTGTGTGTGTGTGTGTGTGTGTGTGTGTGTGTGTGTGTGTTCCCTCTTAATTTTGCTGGCCTGGGACTATTTATTCCTTGTGATTTCTTGGGTGTAGTTAGCCTCTTTAGGTTGGAGTTTTCCTTCTAGCACCTCTTGTAGGACTGGATTTGTAGATAGACATTGCTTAAATTTGGGTTTTATCGTTGAATGCCATATTTTCTCCATCTAGAGTGATTGAAGTTTTGTTGGGTATAGTAGTCTGGTTTGGCATCTGTGGTCTCTTAGAGTCTGCAGGACATCTGTCTAAGACCTTCTGCCTTTTAAGTCTCCATTGAGAAATCAGGTGTAATTTTAATAGTTCTTCCTTTATGTGTTACTTGGTCTTTTTCCTTTGCAGCTTTTCATATTCTTTCTTATTGTTGTTTTGTATATTTTTGTGTTTGTTATAATGTGCAGATGGGAATTTCCTTTCTGGTCAAGTCTATTTTATGTTCTATATGCTTCTTCTACCTTGATAGGCTTCTCTTTCTTTAGGTTAGGGAAATTTTTTTTTTGATGATTTTTTGAAAATATTTTCTGTGCTTTTGACCTGGGTTTCTTCTCCTTACTCTATTCCTATTATTTTTAGATTTGATCTTTTGATAATGACCCCGATTTCCTAGACGGTTTTTACTTTTTCAATTTAAGATTTTATTTGACCAATGTATCTGTTTCTTCTACCATGTCTTCAATGCCTGAGATTCTCTCAACTATCTTTTGTATTCTGTTGGTGAAGCTTGCCTTTGTGGTTCCCATTCAAGTTTCTAAATTTTTCAGTTCTAGATTTTACTCAGTTTGAGTTTTCTGTATTGATTCTATTTCCACTTTTAGGTCTTGAACAGTTTTATTCATTTCCTTCTATTGTTTGCTTGTGTTTTCATAGATTTATTAAAGGGATTTGCTCATTTTCTCTTTAAGAAACTTTATCATAGTCATACAGGCAATTTTAAGGTCTTTGTCTTAGGCTTCAGCTATGTTGGAATACTTAGAGCCTGCTGTGGTAGGATTGTTGAGCTCTAGTGGAGATATATTGTTCTCATTGTTTTTAGTTATGTTTTATGCTGGCATCTAGGCATCTGAGATTTGAAGACTGTAATTATAGGTGCTGATATCTGGTTTTGTTGGGTGAGCATTTTGTTCTTGGGTTCATTTCCTCTCTGGTTCTTGGGAGAGTGTGGTGGCTGTGTTGCTTGTAGGAAAATATTTGCAGGTCCTGATAGATGTGACTACTGGGAGTTCCAGGTAAAATGTGGTTCTGGATATTGGAACCTGAGATTTAGGAATGGGGATGGGTTGGGAGGAGATGTTGATGGGGTCCACCAGAGGGAGGAAAACAGAGAGTTTCACCAAGATCTACTTAGTCCCCTGAGAATGAAGACAGAAAGTAAAAAGAGGCTACTCCAGAGCTGGAGATGAGACCTAAGGAATTTGACTTGGAGGGATAAAGGGAGAGGTAGAGAACTGCACCTGGTCTTAGTGGCCTGTGGCTTCTTTGGGAATATGTGCAGGAATTGGAGGCTGGGATAGAGCAAGGATTTGGGGGAGGGAAGTTGAGAGGAGAAAATCTATGTGGTCTACTGGGGATGAGGGTTGGGGGTAGAGGGGCCACAGCAGGTTGTCTGCTACAGAGCTGGGAATGAAACTGAGGTTTAGAGGTGCTGAGGGAGAGGTGAAGATCTGGAGTTAGCCACCTGTTTTCCTGGTCAGAGTAACACCTGAGTTCCCAGGAAGTGCCTGCTGCCATCTCTAAGTTTTAAATTGTTTCTCTTTCCCTTGGCTAGTTTTGTTATGAGTTTGTTACTATTGTTTATTTAGTCAAGGAACCAATTCTGTTTTGTGTATTGTTTCTGGATGTTTCCTTGTCCTGCCCATCCTCTGGAAAAGGTTTTATTATATATATGATGTAGTCCTAACCTCTGAATGAGTGCTTTGCAGATTTGGAAAGCTATTAAAGAGACATATAGAGGTACCTAAAGGAACAAGAATGGGAGATCAGTCTGCACAAGGTGCAAGGACCTAGACACAGTTGTAAAATTCTTGTGGTATTATGGTCTGGTAAAATGTGTTTGATACATGACAGTGTATTGACAAAATCCTACAACAGCATGTGCCTGTAAATGTAAAGGAGCTACAGGCATTTGGGGGACTCTTAGGATATTGGCAGATTTTCACACCCCATCTTGCCTATACTGTCCTTCTTCTGTATAACTTGATAAACAGTGTTATATGTGGTTGGGATAGAATGGCTCACAAGGGTTTTGAGCAGTCTAAGATCCTGTAGGACAGGCTGTGTGCCTCACTACCCCAGTGTCCCTTCCTGTTACAAGTCACCAGAAGTTCGGAAGGCTATAGCTGGTGGCTATGGCAAAAGCAACCTGAGCAATGGTTCCAATAAGGTTTGGTCTCAGTTAATGAAAGGACCAGGGGCTTGGTGTACAGCCCCAGAACAGCAACTGTGAGAGGTATATAAGGCATTGCAACAGGCAAAATCTATAGCCAGTTCTACCCCAGTGATTGTAAAACAACTTAACCAATAAAGGGCTGGATTGAAGGCCTCATGGCCAAACTACTTTCTGGTAGTAGAAATCAAACTCTACAGAATCAAACTCTACAAAAGTGGCATGCATACTTAAAACAGTGAGGGTTGGTGTATCACTAATGATGTGCAGGCTGTCCTAGGACCAGTGTCCTTTAAAGTCACTGAGCATCCTTTAGTATTTGAACCAGCAGCTAAGAAGTTTAAATCTAAGTGCACCTGATATGAGTGGAAAAGAACACTCCTGGAGACCATGAGTCTATAAATCCTTAAAATCCCTATAAATCCTATAAAATCACAGTACTATGGGTGGGCTGCCTTCCTATGATTTATTGGCCTGGGCAGCTCCTCAGGCCTCTTAAATCATAAAGACTATTGATATTATTGTTGGTTGTATACCAGAACTAGATGGTAAGAAGTCCCTGAAATTGACCAGATTCACAGGTCCCTCCCTGCCAGAGTAAGCAATCAACACTGCAGAGAAGACTCAGACAAGTCAAGTTGCAAAGAAGACTCTGAGACTAGACCTGTTGTAGAATATTAAGGTGTGATACTTTTGTTTATGATGTGAAATATTTGTTTAATGATGCAAAGCTGTGTTGCATTATTTTAAGTTGCATTTGTTTAACTCTGTGGAGCTGTGATACTTCTCCTGTCTAAAACACCTGATGGTCTAATAAAGAGCTGAACTGCCAGCTGAGCATCAATGCAGGAGAAAGGATAGGTGGGGCTGGCAGGCAGAGAGAATAAATAGAAGGAGATATCTGGGAGGAGAAGAAGAAAGAGCAAGAGAACAAGAAGAGGGGGACACTAGGGGCCAGATACCCAGCTACAGCCAGCCATGGAGTAAGAGTGAAAGTAAAATATACAGAAGTAAGAGAAAGGTAAAAGCCCAGAGACAAAAGGTAGATGAGATAGTTTAAGTTAAGAAAATCTGGCAATAAACAAGCCAAACTAAGGCAGGGCAATTATAATTAAGAATAAGCCTCTGTGTGTGATTTATTTGGGAGCTGGGTGGCAGGTCCCCCAAAAGAACAAAAGAGCAAAACAGACAACAATATTTTGGTGCCCAACATGGGGTCAGAGTAAAAGAAAATCTGACAACATAGTCTAGCTGACTGGAAGAAGCAGAAACCAGTCAAGCTGCCTAGAAGAGGTTTAGATCAGTCATTTGTCAAGGACACTCTCCAATCTGTTGAGCTGCCTGCAGGGTACGTGATGTGCTACATGTTGCCAGTTTTATTAGCTGTCATCCATGCTGGGGTGGGCTTTGGTGATACAGCTGACTTTGGGTCACTTTTCTTCCTGTAAGTAACCCCTCACCCACATTCCCATAAGTAACTTCAATAAAACTCATTGGTTCACCAAAGTAGACTTTGCTGATACTCATATTTGGCCTGTTGTGGGGTCCTTATCTGGGATGAGTAGATATTGTATGTTGCCTCTCCCCAGGAAAAGTTTTGCCACAGAACACTAGCATATCCCATGTCACTATGTGACTTTTCCTGAAGAGATATGAGCAAATGTCTATTTGCCACAGGATCAAGGAAATATCCCACATGAATCTAGAGCTTAGTGAGCCTAAGAGTTCATTGTAGTTGCCTACATGCACACTGGTGACTCAACAGCTGCATTTCTGCAAAGCCACCCAAAGCCTGGGTGACATCTCTGGAGTACCCTGCTCAACTTGCAGGCAGCAGGACTGGCCAAAGAGTTTCCTCTCCCCAGCAACTGCTACTTCGTATATAATGTAGTCAATTTTGTAACATTCTGAGTTTACAGAGCATGGTAAATTGTGCAAGTCATACTTTGGAGGAAGTGGATATACAACTTCATGATATGGATGTAACATAGTTCATTTACCCCTTCATCCAGTGGAGGACATGTGAGTTCACAATGAAACAGTTTATAAAGTTGAAAATATAGTTACAATTTCCAGAATTACTGTCTTGGAGAGTAATTGCTCAGTTGTCTCTTAAATCTAAATGTGTTTTCCAGATTAATTGTATCATCATTTTGTGTTCCTACTGGCAACAGATGGGATTCAACTTCTGGGCATCCTTTAATGTTATCACTGTTTTTGTTAGCAACATTTTTATTCTTTGAATGTTTCATACATTTATACAGTAATATATATTGATCATATCTATCTACAACAAACTCCTCCAATTCCCTCTTCTGCCTTCATCCCATTTCCCTCCAAATTTTATGTCCTCCTTTTTATTGCTAAAATGTCCAGTGTCCAGGTAATGCTACCCATATTCCCAAGGACGTGTGGCAATTTGCTGGGACATGAGAAACTTACCAGTAGTCACATCCCTAAAAGAAAGTAACTCTTCTTTATTAGCCTTCAGCAGCCACTAACTAGCCCCTCCAATGATGGTAGGACCTCAGAAACCCTTCTCCCATTCATGCTAGAATTTTTAATAGCTTGGTCCTATGCAGAAAACCACAGCTGCTATCAGTTGATGCATGCAAGGGCAGTGTGATGTCCAAAACTCAGCATTTCAAAGCTCTCTTCCCCATCTGCCAGCACTTAAACAATATTTCTGCCTGCCTCTTCCATGGAGTTCTCTGAGCCTTGGATGGTGGGAGGTTGACCGAGATGATCTATCCCCAGATGAGCACTCTGTGTTATTTGTACTAAACACTTTGACCAATTGTGAGTCTGCATTAACCACTATCCATTGCAAAAAGAAGCTTTTTGAGAACAGCATAAATCCATGGATTTATTTATGTATTATGTTTATACATAAATATTTCTTTTTTTGTGGTTTTTCTAGACAGGGTTTCTCTGTGTAGTTTTGGTGCCTGTCCTGGATCTCGCTCTGTAGACCAGGCTGGCCTCGAACTCACAGACATCTGCCTGGCTCTGCCTCCCGAGTGCTGGGATTAAAGACGTGCGCCACCACCGCCCGGCATGTAAATATTTCTATTGTAGCTTAACAGCATGACCATTTAGCAAAATGACAACAGTAGACTCCCCCATAGGGATTCTGAGCTCATGGCCTTTTGACTAGGTTTATAGTAATGGCACAAAATGTCTTCTATGGAGCAGATCTATATCTGGTCAGAAAGCTATTGATTATTCCCATAACCATCATGTCGCTATTGAACTAGCTATCACATCTTGCCAAACAGGTCAGTATTGTAGTATGCAGGACCCACTGCTAGAAAAGAATATTGGTATCTTTTCTGCCCTGGTAGCTTATACAGCACCTTCTGGTGTGATAATAGTTAACCATCAAGGAAGGAGTTTTCTGGTTAGTCTGAGACTGATTTATATGTGTGCATCCAATGTAACCAATATCTTTAGCTACAGGATCTTACCATTTGAATTATGGTCAGCAACCAAGAGCAATGGCAATAGACTGTGTTGTTTTGGATGCCTCTGGGGACTGTTGGAAGACATTGCTGGCTGGTCAGAGGTCGCAGCCTCCCCATTACCTAGCAGCTTATCTCAATAAGCTCTGCAAAATGGAGCTCCCTCCCTCCAGCAAAGCTGCCAGCTCTCTACCTGCCCTTATCTGGAGGATGTCCCTGGGCCTGGAGGACTGATCTTATCTGAAAGCTATATCTAAACCAGATGCCTGTCTCTAAACCAGATGCCTGATTCATCTTTAGCTTGACCCTTGGCACAGATCCCTGCTGAGAAGACTTGTGCTAGGGGCACTGCTGTAGGATCCTACTGCCACACACTAAGTCTTGTGATAGTAGTGTGCCACTTAATGAATGAGTTAGGGTTTGTCCTCAGGCTCCTCAATCCTATATATTCCTTATACTTTGGAATAAAATAGAGCCGATTCACCAAAATCTGTCTCCTGGAGGGCTGTCTCCATTCATGTTCATAGGCTGCCAAAGCTTTCTCTGGCTCCATCTGCCTCTTTCCTCTCTTGACCTGGTGGCTAACAGGCTAAGGAGGAAAGAGAACCCCCATAAGACTCCCTGATCAGTAACTCATAAGAGAGGTATCTCAAGCCCTTCACTGAGATTTTCATTTAATAACCCATATTTTTTTGGGAATTTTCTTTTGATTCTTATTCTTAAGTGAGTTTTTTCCTTTTCTTTTTCCCTGCTTTATATATTTTTATTTTGTTTACAATCTTTACATTGTAATTAAGATTTAATTACATCACTTTCCCCCTATTTCCTCCCTCCAACTCATCCTGTATCTTCCTCTCCCTCTCAAACTGATGGTCTCTTTTTCTTTATTATTGTTACATACAGATGTTGTACATATATCTGAATAAATACATAAATCCAACCTGCTGAGTCCCTTTGGTGTTGTTTGTATATATACTATTTCAGGGCTGACCACTTTGTTTTAGATAACTGGTAAGGGAGCTCATCCCTGGGAGATACTAATGTTCCCTCTCTGAGGAGTCATTCGTTGCCTGTAGTTCTTTGTCTTGGGGTGGGATACCATTAGATTTCCGCTTTTACGTTAGAAGGTCCACCAGTATTGTTGTTATTCATGTCTTACTTAGGCAGCTATTTTGTTGAGTATCATGGGTGAAGCTTCCCTGTCATTTCTAGGAGACTCAATCTCCCCACACTTTTCCTGGTCCTCTGGCTTGTACAGTCTTTCTCCCCTCTCTTCAATGATGCTCCCTGAGCCCTAGGTGCAGGGTTATGTTGCAGATTTATCTGTTGCAGCTGGATTTTCACAGTCACATGTTTGTACCATGACCAGTTGTTGTTTTCTGTATGTTATGTGTTTTCTACAAAGAGAAAATTCTTTGGTCTGGTAAGAGACCTACAATTATCTATGGGTATAAGGCTAAGTTTTAGAATGCAGTTAGGAATTATGCTGGTCTAAGAAGTGGCAGTAGTAGGCTTTCCTATAAGATCCACTAGTCTTGGACAGTTAGCTAGATTTCTGGTACCAAGAATGGTTTTCCTTCTGTTGAGCTGACTTTTGAGTCTGATTAGACATTTATGGTTACTGCTCAGTTATGAGTGACACTCTTGCACTTTTAGGGACATCTTGCCATGCTGATCGTTGTTGTGATTCATAGGCACCACAGTTAAATAGAACTAGTACTTTCTTCCCTCCCTTGACAGCTTGCATAATAACTCTGGTATTAATCTTCCAAGTCCTGTGTCTTGTCTTCAGCAATAGGGACTTACGCTCACTTCCAAATGGCAAGCAAGGGCATCAGTAATGGCTTATTTTGTTCAGAAAGTCAGTAGGACTACTTGGACCAACAACTAGAATGAAGATTTCCTGTGCTGGGTACTGGGAGTTTTGATACTCTTAAGGGGAGCATTGCTAACAAAAGGGCATAACTTAATTATGCTATATGTACATTGTAGATACAGTATGCATATGTACACACACATATATTTACACGCTTCTGTGTATTATGTGTAATTTTAGATGAATATAAGATAGTATGATTCCTTGAGGTTTTATCAAACATCCTTAGTGCTATTTGTCCCTCCTCCATCCCTCCTCTCCTTCTGTATGGACCTCCCTCTCCTCTCCCCTATTAAGTTCCCCCTCCCACTTTCTTCCATGTTCCCTTTAATCCTGTATCCTGATAGTTTCCTCCCTAGTTCCCCATCCCCATGGTCCCTTTTTAGTTTCCTGGGTTTGCAGGTACTCCAAGTTATATACTCACATCTAAAGGTTTGGAGCTGGGAACAGCAGATGAGAGAGAAGATGAGGCATTTGTCTTTCTAAGTCTGTAATATATTTTTTCTATTTCCATCCATTTACCTATAAATATGATGATTTCATTTTTCTTAAAGCTGAATAATATTCATCTGTGTATATGTACCATGATTTCATTATGCATTCATCTGTTGAAGTACATTTAGGTTGTTTCCATTTCCTGGCTATTGTGAATAGGGTAGTAATGAACATTGCTTGAGCAAGTATCTGTGGAGGAGGATATTGAGTCCTTTCAGCAGATACTAAGGAGTGGTATTGCTGGGTCATATGTGGATTTATTTTCAGCTTTTTGGGAATTTACCACACTAATTACCAGAGTGACTGCACCAAT
The DNA here is from genome assembly GCA_902168425.1 of Peromyscus attwateri. Lineage (NCBI taxonomy): Eukaryota > Metazoa > Chordata > Mammalia > Rodentia > Cricetidae > Peromyscus > Peromyscus attwateri. Next base: position 18,385 of record CABHPP010119759.1, on the reverse strand, counting down.
CTATATTCCCACTAAAAGCGAATGAGGGTTCTTCTTTCCCCACATCCTCTCCAGCATTTGTTGTCAGTTATTTTGTTGATCTTAGCCATTTTAACTGGGGTGAAAACAAAATCTGAAAACTGTTTTAACTCACATTTCCCTAATTGCTAAGGATGCTGACATTTTTTGAGATACTTATTAACTATTTTTATTTCTTCTATTGAGAAATTTCTGTTCAAATCCATAGTCTTACGTTTATTGATGATGAAGCTATTCTCCTGTAAGTCGCTTTTGTTATGTATTTGAAAATGTATGCAACCATGCCCAGCCCTTTTTTTATCATAATTATTGTGATGTAGCTTGACACGATGTAGAATCACCTGGGAAAGGAGTCTAAATGAGGAATTATCTAGATTAGGCTATCTGATGGGCATGCCTATGAGGGCTTTTAAAATTAGGTTGCTTGAAGTGAAAAAAACTTACCTTGAGTGTGGGTGGCTTTGTTTCATGGGTTAGGCCCAGTACTAAAGGAAAAGAAAAGAGAACCAAGCATTGGATGCACGAGTTAATCTGTTGCTCCCTGCTCTTAGCTGAGGATGTAATGTGACTAATGGCTTCAAATTCCTGCTTCCTTGGCTTCCTCACAATGACAAACTGACTGTATTAAGAATTAAAAAAGAGATGTTGAGACCTCCAGTAGTGATAACACAATTGTCTCCTTCCTGCATCCTTTGCGTCCTTTCTTTTCTTTTTTTTTTGGTTTTTCGAGACAGGGTTTCTCTGTGTAGTTTTGGTGCCTGTCCTGGATCTTGCTCTGTAGACCAGGCTGGCCTCAAACTCACTGAGATCCGCCTGGCTCTGCCTCCCAAGTGCTGGGATTAAAGGCATGTGCCACCCCTGCCTGACGGTCTATGCGTTCTTACTGAGCATAATCACCTGGCACTGTGGCTTGATGTACATATGTAAATTGCTCCATCTGATTTTGCTGGATTGACTCTTTGTTACATGTCCTTCTATGTCCGACAGTCTTCGTGGTCTTAAGCTATTTTATTAGATACTAATATAGCCATCTTTATATTGACTGCTTTCATGTTATTTATTTTTTATCCTTTTACTTTTCTGTATTTGAAGTTTCTTTTTTTTTTTTTTTTTTTTTTTGGTTTTTCGAGACAAGGTTTCTCTGTGTAGCTTTGCGCCTTTCCTGGAACTCACTTGGTAGCCCAGGCTGGCCTCGAACTCACAGAGATCCACCTGCCTCTGCCTCCCGAGTGCTGGGATTAAAGGCGTGAGCCACCACCGCCTGGGTGAAGTTTCTTATAGATAGCATACAGTTGAATATTAACATTGAATTGAGGTGAAACATTTGCCTTTATTTATTGATATGTTAGAAGCTAATTCTGTTATTTTATATTTTGAGTTTCTGCTTGTTCTCTGTATTTCTTTCTTAGGTTTACTATTGTTGTGATGAAACACCATGACCAAAGCAACTTAGGATGGAAAGGGTTTATTTGGCTTACATTTCCAAATCACAGTTTACTACCAAAGGAAGTCAGAACAGGAACTCAAGCAGGGCAGGAACCTAGATGTAGGAGCTGATACAAAGGCCATAGAGGGGTGCTGCTTACTGGCTTGCTCCCTATAGCTTGCTCAGCCTGCTTTCTTATAGAACCCAGGACCACCAGCCCAGGGACGGTACCACCCACAATGGTCTGGGTCCTTCTATATCAATCACTAATTAAGAAAATGCCCTGGCAGAATGACAAGGACATATTATCTGACTGTCCAGTAGACCTCCCCTCTCAGTAAGTAAGCTGGTAGAAGAAGGGATACTTTATTAGTGCTAAGTTCCTGATCATCCCATTACAGCCTTCACTGCTGCTCTTATTTTGGTCTCTTCTTACAGCCCTGGGAGGGTGATGTCTAGACTCCCACCAGCCTTGGTTGTCATAGGTGTTAATATTTTCTGGAAGTAGACTCCCAAGCTTTTATAAACTCATGTTATAGTGGGTGATTCTGGGACTGAATTTCCTAAGGCAATCAAAGATGGACAAGTCTGAAAGGTGCTTATCAAAGTCACTAGAAAGTAAAACTTGGTGCTCTAGCAGGTGTCAACAGTGATCATTGAGACTCTTGGGGGGAGGTGGGACCAGACAGCTGACCCCTGAGAATTCATGGCTCCTATCACATGTTGATGGATTTAAGGGACTTTTCCTGGACAAGATCATTGGCAGATGTCCTACAGTGTCACACTGAGTAGTTGCTTTTAGCACATATGAGAAAGAAATCCCTAATGGCTTAGAAGTTCAAGTTTCAGGGAATCACTAGAGTGACAAGCTGTTGTAAAGTATGCACAGGAAAGTATTGCCATGTGCCATTGGTAATAACATGCTGCCAGCTTTCCTATGGACAAAAGTTCTGTGAAGACCAGGCCATCTGTTGATGTCTCATACAATTGCTGATTAATGTGCTTTCCACCCAACTTTTCCATTTTGATGCTATTTCTAACTAAGTAGGAGTGGAAACTACTTACTTTTTTTAAATCCAAATCATAGCACAAACATTTAGTGCTTCAAAATTTATAAAAGAAAGAATAAGACCTTCTTAAAGGAACCTTAGAAAAGCAGATTGTTGCAGAAGGTATTGACTTTTCCGACCCAGGACTAAACACTCTGCTTCAAATCACAAGACAGCATGGGCACAGAAGACAATTCCTACCACTCCCTTCACCATTGTGCTTAACAATGAAGAACCACTTCTTGGCAAATAAAGATCTTAGTACTCTGTCCAAGTCATACTTGCCTGTGATGTGGATTAAGTTTGCTGACATCCCAGATCTGGCCTAGCAGCTTGGTCTTGGTGAAGTGCTTGACAAATAGTTTCAGAGTGAATGGCCAGGAGAGATCTGTATGTTTCATGTTGTCAAAGAAAGAGGAAGATTGGACTTATTTCAATGTGGCCCTTAAAAATCAGCTTGTATTTCCAATGAGTAATGATTTATTTAAATTTAGGTTTACTTTCCCAGTAAGATCTTAGCTTTGAAAATAGCCATTGATTACTGTGTGATCTTAAGGCACAGTATAAACAGGACATTATGCCATCAACAGTCACACACACACACACACACACACACACACACACACACACACATGCATGCACAAAGAGAGGGAGGAGGAGAGAGAGACATACACACACCTCTGTACTTAAGGATTATACCTCCTTGGACACAAACAATCGTTGATGGAAAATACTAGAACAATAATCCCAGCACTCGGGAGGCAGAGGCAGGCAGATCTCTGTGAGTTTGAGGCCAGCCTGGGCTACCAAGTGAGTTCCAGGAAAGGCAGAAAGCTACACAGAGAAACCCTGTCTTGAAAAACCAAAAAAAAAAAAAAAAAAAACCAAAAAAAAAAATACTAGAACAAAATTGTGCTTATACTAAACATTTGCACACTTTTTATTATTATTCTTTAAATAATACAAAATAACTATTATTTATATAAAATTTACATTGTTGGAGTGTGGTGAACACCTGGAATCCTAGTCAGGAGGATCATGATTTCAAGGCTAACCTGGGCTCAAAACACAAACAAAGTCGGGGGTGGTGGCACATGCCTTTAATCCCAGCACTAAGGAGGCAGAGCCAGGTGGATCTCTGTGAGTTCGAGGCCAGCCTGGTCTACAGAATGAGTTCCAGGATAGACTCCAAAGCTACACAGAGAAACTCTGTCTCAAAACACCAAAAAAAAAAAATTAAAAAAACCAAGAACCAAAACCAAAACCAAACCAAACCAAAACAAAAAAAACACACACAAACAAATGAAATATCCAGAGATAAAATATATGGGAAGATGTACATAGATTATACATAAATATACGCCAGTTTATATAAAAGACATGAGTATCTGTGGATTTGGGTATTTGTGTTTACACTGGGTCATATATTGTAAATAATCTAGAAATTATTTATAGTGACCACCTTGGATACTGAAAAATATCTCTGTGAATATCTATATACATATAACCTTTATCAATCATGTATTTCATTTAGTTTTTATGTGTGTGTATATATGTTCATGTGTATGTGTGTGTGCATGTGTGTATGTATTTGTGTGTGTGTGTGTGTGTACGTATGTGTGTATGTATGTGTGTGTGCATTTCTGCAGATTCTCATGGAGGCAGAGAAAGGCTTTGGGTTCCTTTGGAGCCAGAGCTACAGGCAGTTATCAGTTACTCTACATTGGTGCCAGAAACAGAACTCTGGTCTGAAAGAATAGTGTGGAGGTTTGAATGAGATGTCCCCCCAAATCTTAGGCCTTTGAATGCTTGTTCCAGTTGGTAGTGCTATTTGGTTAGGTGTGACCTTGCTAGAGTAAGTATGCTATTAGAAGAGGGCTTTGAGAATTTAAAGACTAGCACCATTTTTAGTTCATTTCTATGCTTCCTGCTTGCAGTTCAAAATGTGAGCTCTCCACTTCCTGCTTCTGGTATCACACTTCTGCTCTAACCTCTGGAACAATAAGCCCAAATAAGCTCTTTTATTAGTTACCTTGGTCATGGTGTTTTATCACAGCACTAAAAAAGTAACTAATACAAACATTAAGCACTCTTAAGCACTGAGCCATTGTTGTGGGAATTGTTCCCCCAATAGCTTTGGAAAACAAGCCTTGGGGCATGACTTCTTGTCAACTAACATGATCTTAAGAGGAGAGGGAATTCCCATAACAAGCCATCTCTCTAGCTCCTATTCACACAAAGAATATGCATGTACTAGTTTCCTTCTTAGTTTCTGTGTATCACCATTTGTGGGTCCCATTGGAGTGTGTACCGTGGAAACCTTGGCATTTCCTTGAAGAGCTTTCTTCTGGTGATGGAGAAATATGATGCTGTGCAAACACCCATCTGGTCTGTGTCTGTTAGGACTGAACGCAATGTCATATAAGAGAGGGCACAATCTGAAAGGTGTTTGCTTTGAAGTGGCACAAGTTTATTCCTGTCTAGAAACCAGGTAGGAGAAGGTATGTTTTTAACTGTGCACATTGCTGCTTAGACAAAAGCTAAGGGTCTGTTGCTAGAAAATAAAGGAAAGAGAAAGGACACCAGGTTGACAGTCAACATGTTCTGTCCCCACTCCTGATGTGTGCATTTGTTTACTCACCTTATTAGAATCACAACACAGTGAAATTCTTGCATGCTTTGTTGTTCTTTGTTTGCTTGGTGCAGGAGTGGATTTGGATGCACATGAACTTGCTTTTATGGCATTATAATTTGACCAAAGTAGAAACATTAATTAATTGTTTGTTTGAAAAATTGTATGCTCATATCAGATTGAGAAATTACCATGATACATATTCTTGGAGAAACAGTAAATGCCACATTAAATGGAAAGAAATGAACCGAGGAGAAGACAGTAGAGTCAGGATGTCCTGCTATGGCCTGCCCCTGAAGTTCTTGACAGCCACAGAACCCAGGATTGTGAAAGATCCTTGTGGATTCTCACTGCAGGACAACATTGAAAATAAGCTACCCAAATCATTACATGTGGTGAGCCTGTGAACTTCCGATCTATCCACTAAAGATTTTATTTAGGTCTTGGATGTTTTTGGTATCTCCCCTCTCCCTGATTTCCATTAATCTTTTAATCTTTCTATATTTCAGACTTCATCCTACTATAGACGAAAGGATCAAGATTTTAAGAAATGGTATCATCTCAGAGATTTCTCTGAAAGTTCTATTGCTACTATTGACCTCCAACCCCGTGCCTTCATAATGAAAAAGAATGAAGCTTTTCCATTGTTCACTAACTTTTTCTTCCTCGTCAACCATTTTCCATATGAAAAAAAATGGCTCAAGAGATCTGTCACAGCTAAAACCATGAACAATGAATAAATTAGAAACATTTGCTGAGGTTGCTTATGTTTAAAGATGATACATTTTTCTCTTCAGGGTATAAAGTATGGAAGACAAGGCCACTATTATTTCATAGATTTTAGATTTGTATATTATATGAGAAAGTTTTAAACTGCTATGAAGAACAATAATAGTTTGATGTACTTATTGAGAACTTACTTTTGCCACTTGAAGTGTTCCTATGTGGTAATAATTAGGATTTGTTCTTTAGTTAACAAACTACTTCAAGACATTGTGGCTGGTGTAAACTGAATGTTTGGGTCTCTCTTTGTCCCAATTCATATGTTGAATATGACAGTAGTAGGAGGTGGAGTTTGGGGGAGGTGACTGGGTTTAGATGAGGTTACCAGAGTAGAAGCCACAGATGGGATTAGTGGCTTATAAGCAGCAACAATAGCTGGAGTCTCTCCTCCTTCTGGCAACCTGGGAAGTGAGTTCTCACTAAGAACCAGGTCAGCTACATCTTGGACTTCTCAAAAGTCATGATGGAGAAACACTCATTGATTCATTCAGTTTGTGTTATATTGTTGCAGAAGCCTGAGATAACAAAGAGGAAACCTTAAGCCAAGAATCTTCCATTACCCAGCAATATCTGGGTGAGAAGGCTCAGCATGACTGAACTTGGCATAGCAGACTCATCCATATGAGGTCACCTGTTGGGTGACTGAGGTTGGCTGGTCTCAGAGAATGTCACTCAGATATCTAGCAGCTGGGTGACAGAGGACCAAATAGTAACTGATACCAACAAACCAGTTCCATTGTGTTCACAAGGCAGCAACAGAGCTCTTAGAGGGAAGGTGAGAGAATATTCACCCTCTAAGGATCAGCATCATGGCACTTCTACCACATTTTATTGGCCAAAAAGTCACAGGGCTGGCCAAGGTTCAATGGGAAACCTTTAATTCCTGATGATAAGAGATGTTGATAGAAGGAAGAACAGAGAACTTGGTGTTTTTGCAATCTACCTCACATACACTGACTTTGAATGTAGTGATCCTGTGAGACAATGTGTCTCTTATCCCCATATTCTGTAAGGAAATGGAGGCTTGGAGGGTTCAAGTAACTGTTCCAAACCACACCAACTCAAAATGACAAACCTAGGACGCTCTCTTAGGAACTGTTCTCTTATCTGCTTCCTCAAGAACTTAGACACTGTGACAAGGTTAATCTTATCTCAGAGGTGGTCTTGACTGTCACATGGAAAAATTCTAGGTATCAATAGCAATAAAGAAACAAAGAAAATGTCATTACTTAAAAGATTTTGAGAAAGCTGATATCTTCAGTAAACTGTGGCTGGCTTATTCAGAGACACAGGTTGGGTGAATTAACAGCTGTTCCATTTCCCTTTCCCATGCCTTCTTCAGAGGTTATCCTGAATACACCTGTGCATGCAGAGGCAGGAAAACAGCATACACTCTAAAGGATCCTGAGCATGGCCTTCTCCTAGACAAACTGTTCCAGATTGTTCCAGATGTTGGTAGTTTGATTATGGTGACCTGTAGCTAGAGTTTTCCTGCCTCGCCCACAGTCAGGACAAATCTTTGTCACCCACCAGTCCCACAGCTGCTCAGACCCAACCAAGTAAACACAGAGACTTATATTGCTTATAAACTGTATGGTTGTGGCAGGCTTCTTACTAACTGTTCTTATAGGTTAAATTAATCCATTTCTATAAATCTATACCTTGCCACGTGGCTCGTGGCTTACTGGCATCTTCACATGCTGCTTGTCCTGGCTGGCAGTGACTCCTTCTGCCTTCCTGTTCTTTCTTTTCTCTTCTCTGTTAGTCCTGCCTATACTTCCTGTCTAGCCACTGGACAATCAGTGTTTTATTTATTGACCAATCAGAGCAACACATTTGCCATACAGAACATCCCACAGCAGTGAGCCCTGTGGACAGAGCTTCCAGGAGCTAATTCTCAATTGTAACCAGTTAGATTCCTAGAGAAAAGAGCAGAGACTCCATAGAAAAGGTGGTAAACAAGTGTGAATTTGTGAGAGCATATGTACCACCATATATAATAACTCACTAGTGCTGAGGCCCCTAGCAACAGCTTTGTTCTGAAAACATCACCAGCCTTCGGGTCTTGATATTTATAGAAATACAAGGATATAAAATTTGGTGGTAGCTTCAGAATTTGAAATTTTTAGGATGGCTGTGAAGCCAAAAGATCTTAAAGTAACATGCTGTGGAGCAGAAGGAAGCCACCCCCTGCAACTCTCTAATGGTCCTCAAATGCAAAGAAGAGATGTTGGGACTCATCCCCCCAAATTTCTCTCCTTTAGCTCCAGGGTTGGCATCCCAGGATCAGAATATGTTTGTGATACTGAGAAGTGATTACAGGAGACATAGTGAGGCTTCACCTGCCATGGAGAGGAGTATGTGTGTTCTTCCAGTGGTGAAATTGGAGAGAAGAGAATCGGGCACAAGTAATTCCAGCTGATGGACCCTTGTCTAGAGTGATCAGAGTAATCTGAGATATCATGAAAAGACATTTTCACTGTAACAAATAATCACCTTCCCAGAACAGTAATGAATTCTACTTCTCTACACCACAGGGAGATAGAGGACTAACTGTTCAGTGACCACAATTGCTGATGAACAATGTGTTTAGACTTTCTACACTTAAAAGCTAGAAAAAGACTGACACTTGAAGTGCATTTCTTAGACAGAAATCATTGACAGGCAAACTCAGCAATATTGAGAATGATAGTGCTTGTGGTAAAGAATATGATGCTGACCTTGGAGGGCAGTAGAGAAGCCACCATGACTAGCAACACTTTCCACATCCCCAGTCAGAGACCACACAGAAAGTAACACTTTCATATCTCTTTGGACTCAAATGGCAACAAACTTCCCCAAGTTCTGTGCTTTAAGAAATGAGCAGTCTGGGAACTTTACTAGGGCATCAAATGAATAGGAAAGCCAACAATTAATTGGCTGTAGATCGTCTGTCTAGACAAGACACATTTACAAAATATAAGGGACAGAAGACAGACTGTACCTGAGTCATATTCTCAAGTTAGAAGCATAGTGGGAGAGGGCTCTGATCTGCATACTTCACAGCAACAGAACCTGTAGCTGCCTAATCACTAGTTTCTACATATTATCTGCAAGGACGAAGTAGTCTCTAAATATTCTCTAAATTACTGGGTAATGCTAGAAATCCACGGAGTCTGCGTAAAGAGTAAAGGAATTTATTAGGGAGGAAAATTCACTACAGCATGTGAGATTTATACTAGGGTCCTGGAAGAACAAGTTACAGTCCTGTCCTGGCCAGCAGGGCTTCAATGGGAACTCAACCACCCTAAGGACGGAATGATAGAGACAGGAGACACAAAGGAATACACCAAGTCAAGATTCTGATCAAGGTGCAACTTTATTTTTCTCCAGGATGGGTTTATATAGTTCCTGCAAGGTGGGGGGAGCAGGAAGCTGTTATCTGCATAGGGTGGAGCAAGCTAACAGGATGTTTGTGTAGGATGTTGACAGGGTGAAAAGGTCAAGGGCTCTGACTCAATGTCCTGTTGCTAGGCAACCTGACCGTAAGATGTCCTAGTTCCCTGTCTTATCGGGGGTCTGTATTTTTCCATTAACTAGAGATTCTGTCCTTGTCCCTGACACAGTCCCATGCTGTACTTCTGCCTGGTGCATCTCAGCATCCAAACCCACAAGGGAGAGAAGAGAGCAGCCTACAGGCATCTCAGGTCTTAAGGGTAGCCCCGCCCCACGCCCCAGGGGCAGGTACTTCAAGGTCATAGGTAGGTAGGACAGTTACCTGCTACATCTGTAGGGGCGGTGCTTCAAGGTCATAGATAGAACAGCTATCCACTACAACTGGGGGCTAATGAGCACTCTTCCACAATTCTTTTTTTCTTTATACAATTAATTATTGTTTTGGTATTGTAATTGCATCATTTCCCCTTTCCTTTTCCTCCCTTCAACTCCTCCCATGTACCCCCCCCTACACACACTCTCATTCAAATTCATGGCTTTTAAAAATGTATACTTGTGTCTGTATATGTGTATGATGTATGTGTATGTGTATATATTCCTAATTATATAAATATAACCTGCTTAGTCTGTATAATGTTACTTGTATACATGTTTTCAGGGCTGACCATTTGGTATGGGATAAACTATTAGTGTGCTTTTCCCTGGGGAAGACAATTTCTCCTGCTCTCAGTATTCTTTAGTTAACCTGTGTTTCTTTGTGTAGGGTGAAGGCCTTGTGAGCTTTCTCCTGTTCACTTTAGCTTGTCTTTTGTGTCATCCTTACTCAGGTCATATTTAGGCAGCCATGTTGGGAAGATGTCATGGATGTGGCTTGTCAGTAATTTCAAGGAGATACAGTCTCACAACAAACATCCTGTTCTTCTAGCTCTCACAGTCTTTGTGCCTCCACATTTACAGTACCTGAGCCTTAGGTGTGGGAGTTATCTTGTAGATGTATCAGGTGTGACTGGGCTCCACCACTTTGTATTTTGATCAGTTGTGGTTTTCTGTAATGGTCTTTGTTGCACAGAAAAGTTTCCTTGATGAGGGATGTGAATTGTACTCATCTGTAGGCATAAAAATATTTAGAATATAGTTAGGGATTATTCTGATTAAGTGAAATAGCCTTGTGGGTTCTTAAGTGAAATAGCCCTGTGGGTTCTCCGCCAAGATCCATGATTTCACTAGTCCTGTGTATTTGACTAGGTTTCCAGTACAACGTATGATTTTTCCTCTTGTTGAGTAAGATTTACGTCCACTTAGATATCTGCAAGCCACTATTGTCCACTTAGGAGTAGTCTTTCATGCTGGTCATTGTTGTGATTCATAAGCTGAGTATGACTATTGGCTGGTTCTCTCCTTTGGAAGCATGCATGGAACCTTCAACCCAGATGGGAAATTTTCATTTAAACTCATTGTGTATATTATAGATAGATAGTACTATGATTCCTTATGACTTTTTTCAGACATCTTTATTTTTATCTTCCTCACCTCCTTTTTTTTATTTATCTCCCCAATTTAAGTTCCCCCTCTCAATTTTTCCCCTTTTTTCATCAGATTATTTGTTCCCTCCCCTGAACCCACAATCATGCCTTTACTTTACTGTTTTCTGTAGTTATTCCAGTTATATACTCACACCTGAAGATTAGGAGCAAGGAACCTCAGATGAGAGAGAACATGTGACATTTGCTTTTTGCAATTGGGTTAACCCTCTCAGTATTATCTTTTCTAGTTCTATCCATTTACATGAAAATTCTATTTTTTTTTTTACAGCTGAATAGTATTCTATAGTCTACATGTGCTATGTTTTCATTATGCCTTCATCTGGGGAAGAATGTTTAGGTGGTTTGCATTTCTTAGCCATTGTGAATAGAGCAGCAATGGACACTGCTGTGCAAGCATCTGTAGAGTAGAATGTCCAGTTCTTCGGGCATATGCCAGGGAGTTGTATTGGTAAGTCATATGGAAGATTTATTGTTAATGTTTTGAGGATTCTACATTCTGATTTCTGGAGTGACTAGACCACTTTGCAGTCCTACCAACAGTGAATGAGGGTCCCTTCCCCCAACCTCTTGTACTTGTTGTCAGGTATTCTGTTGATTTTTGCCATTCTGACTGGGGTAAGATGGAATCTCAAAGTTGTTTTGATTTATATTTCCCTAATTTCTTGGAATGATGAACATTTTTTTGAGATACCTATTAAACATTTTTTTTACTTCTTTTCTTGAGAACTCTCTGTTCAGATCCCAAACCATTTTATGAATGGATCTTTCCTTCTTTTGACTATTTATTTTTTGAGTTCTTTTTATATCCCAAATAGTAAACCTCTGTCAGATGTATAGCTGGCTAAGACTCTCTCATTCTGTGGGCTTCCTTTTCACCTGACTGATTATTACTTTTTTAAAAGTTGAATTTATTTATTACTTTATATCCTAGCCACAATTTCTCCTCCCTCCTCTCCTCCCATTCCTTCCCCTCACCTCTCCTCTGCTCCATCCACACCTCTTAATCCACTCCTCCTCTGTTTCTGTTCAGAAAGGGGCAGGCCTCCTATGGGTATCAATAAAGTGTGGTATATCAAGTTGTAGTAAGACTAAGCTCCTCCCCTTGTATTAAGGCTGAGCAAGGCAACCCAGTATGAGGAATAGGGTCCCAGGAGCCAGCCAAAGCATTAAGGAAAGCACCTGCTCCCATTGTTAGGAGTCCCACAAGTAAACCAAGCTATACAACTATCACATACATGTAGAGGGCCTAGATCAGTCCCATGCAGGCTCCTTGGTTGTCAGTTCAGACTCTGTGGGTTCCTATGAGGCCAAGTTAATTGATTTTTGTGGGTTTTCTTGTGATGTCCTTGTCCCTTCTGGCTCATACAATCCTTCCTTTTTCTCTCCAGCAGAGTTCCCTGAGCTTGGTCTAGTGTTTGGCTGTTGGTCTCTAGATCTTTTTCCATCAGTTATTGGATGAAGCCTCTTTGATGACAATTGGGGTAGTACCCAATCTATGAATATAGCAGAATATCAGGTATCGTTACATTGACACTTTTTTTTCTCCAGTCATGTTTGCTTCTATTTTAGGTCTCTGGGCCATCCAGCCTCTGGGCCCTGGCACTCTAGGCAGTAGTGTCAGGGATGGGCTTAATCTCATGGCATGAGAGGGTCTGAGGCTGGACAAGTCCTTGGTTGGCCTCTCCCACAATTTCTGTACCATCCTTACCCCCGCTCCCAACACATCCCATAGGCAGGACGGACTATAGGTCAAAGGTTATATGGCTGGGTTGGTGTCCCAATCCCTCCACTGGAAAGCCTTGCCTGATAGCAGGAGATGACCAGTTCACGCTACATCTCCATTATTGCCAGAAGTCTTAACCGGGATAGTCCTTGTAGATTGCTAGGAGCTTTCCATTTTTTTTGCAGTGGTTTACATATTAGCTTCTGTGTTGGTTACCATGTTGTTTTTATTGTTATGTTTCTGTAATACATCTTAAGATCTGGAATTATAATCTCGCCAGTTTTTATTTATTTGTTTGCTTGCTTGCTTTGCTCAGGATTGGATTAGCTACCCAGAGTCTGAGTTTTGGGATAGTTTTTTTTTTCTATTTCTGCTAATAATGGGATGGGGATTTTGATTTGGATTGCATTGCATCTGTAAATGGATTTGGGAAGGCATGTCATTTTCATATTAATTGTACAAATCCCTGAGCATGGTATTCATTTCTGTAGTTTCTTAGCTATGCTCACTCCTCTCTTCAATTAGAAATATTGCCTCTTGTATTACTTCTGGTTGGATTTTGTTGTCTTCTGGGACAATGCATTGCTTTAGGCTCTTCTCTCTTTCAAAATTTCCTTTGGAAATCAGTTGTTATTCTGATGTAGTTTCCCTTATATATGTCTTTCCCTCCCTCTGGCAGCTTTCAAAACACTTTGTTCTGTATACTTAGTGATTTAACTATGTTATGAAACAGGTATTTTCATTTTTGGTCTTGTCTATCTTGTGTTTTGTGTGCTTCTCATATTGATGTGTATATTGATGTCTTTCCTTAGTTGGTAAAATTTTCTTCAATGATCTTGTTGAAGACCTTATCTATGCCTTGGAACTGGGATTCTTCTCCCTTATCTCTTCCTGTAATTTGAAAGTTTGTTCTTATCATGATATTCCATATTTCTTACATGTTACTTTTCTAGTTTTTTTATTTAAAATTTTATAATTTTTGTTTATTTCATCTAAATCCTCTTTTTTTTTAAAGTTTTTTTTTTTTGAGACAGGGTTTCTCTGTGTAGCTTTGGAGCCTGTCCTAGATCTCGCTCTGTAGACCAGGCTGGCCTCGAACTCACAGATCCACCTACCTCTGCCTCCCGAGTGCTGGGATTAAAGGCGTGTGCCACCGCTGTCTGGCATGAAACATTTTTTAAATGGAACAAAAAATTGAGATTATAATATAATTACAATATTTCTCCCTTATCTTTCCTCCCTCCAAACACTCCCATATCTCTGTCTCCACTCCCCTTCAAATTTATTGCTTCTTTTTTAACCAATTGTTATTGCATGCTTATTTATATACAAATAAATATTCTTAAACATAACTTATTTAGTCTATATAATGTTATTTTCATTTTATTTTAGTCTATATATGTAAATTTCCAGAGCTGACTGGCATTGGACAACCAATTTGTGTGCTTTTCCCTGGAGAAGGCCACCTCTACCTTTCCCAGCATTTTTCAGTTGTGTACAGTTCTTTAGGTAGGGTTGAGCACTTGTAGGCTTCTCCTGCCACAAGAAGTTGGTATGTTCATTGGTGTCCTCTGTGTTCAGCTCATGTTTGAGCAGTCATGTTGATGAGATTTTATGGGTATAGCATCTGATATTACTGGGAAACACAGTCTCACAGTGAAATCTACCATGCTCTGGCCCTTACAATCTTTCTGCCCTCTCTTCCACAATATTTCCTGTGCCTTGAGTGTGGGAGTGTTTTGTAAATCTATCCATTAGGTATTCTCTTGGACTCTACAACTCCATATTTTGATTGGTTGTGGTTTTCTGTAGTGTTTTCCATTCATTGCAAAGAGAAGTTTCCTTGATGAGTGATAAATACTACACTTATTGGTTGGTATAAGGAAAAATGTTTATGGATTGTTGTTAGGGATTATGCAGGTTTAGTAAATTAGTGATTGTGTATTCTTCTCTAATAATCACGACTTTACTAACACTGAGTTTCAAGTACCAGGTGTGGTCTCCCTCTTATTGAGAGGGTCTTAAGTCTAATTTGTGAGCAGTTGGTTACCACCAAGGCATGTGTACCACTACTTCACCCTTAGGAATACCATGCCATGCTGGTCCTTGATGTGGTTCATGGGTGTCATAGCTGGGAGGGACTCTTGGTTGCGTCCTTCCTTTGGAAGCTTTCATAGCACCTTCTGGTACTATGAAAGCTAGCCTTTAGGGAGAAGGTGCAACAAAACTTTTCACTTCATCACCAAGAAGCAAAAATGGGAGAATGGGACTAGAATCCAACAAGCCCTTTTGAGGCTACCTTCAATGATCCAAGAACATCATTGTAAAATTCTATAGCTAAAGGGTTTCACCTCCTCCCCAAAACAACCCCTTAGGGAATCAAACTTTCACCCTTTGGACTTTTGGGTGAAATTTATGACCCAAACTCTAGTGCAAGTAACTTACTAGCTTATAAAGAGGATGAAGATCTTAATCTGTAAAGGCCTTCATGCTTTATTGGTTTTGTATTTGATGTGTTGTCATGAAAAATTCCCTCCCTTGGTGCTTTTAATTTGCTCTTGGCATATTGACTCACCAGCAGAGGGAGCCCATGGTAATTAACTTGATAGCTTCCCTAGTCTTATTATTCTGCTCACAGTATGAAGGGAAACATGGAAGATAACAGAGTAACATCATTTACTTTGGTTTTAGGACATGAAAGGTGAAGACATGACATTTTCCAAGGAGAGCTTCCAGATAGTATGAAGTTAGAGGGCATGCATTACCAATCTCTAACAATCCCTAACATAATTTTGTTTTGTTGTTGTTGGGTTTTTTTTTGGGGGGGGGGTTGTTTTTGAGACAGGGTTTCTCTGTGTAGCCCTGGCTGTCCTAAAACTCACTCTGTAGACCAGGCTGGTCTCAGAATCAGACTCACAGAGATCCACCTGCCTCTGCCTCCCAAATGCTGGGATTAAAGGTCTGCGCCACTACCACCTGGCAAAATAAATATTTTTAAGTTAAAAAAATATATAAAGGGGCTGGGGAGACAGTTTAGTGGATAAATTGTTTTCTTCACAAGTATGAGCACTGGAATTTGAACCCCAGCACTTATGTAAAAGCTGGGTGGGTATGGCAGCTCACTTGTAAACTAGGTAGATGGCATCAGGAGATCTTTAGGGAAAGCTAGATGGATAAACTAGATGAATCATAGATCTTGGGGTTCAGTGAGAGGTCCTGCCTTTGAGAGGGATCAAAGAAAATGCCTGATGTCAACTTCTAGCTTCCACATATACATGCATACATGTGGACATGCACCACTATTCATGTCTCCCCACTACACTAAAGAACATGCAAAGTTACCCACATATGAAGTATGTGCACCCATGCATCCACCCACCCACAACCACATACACATATATTCACATAGATTATCCAAAGTTAAGATATCCAAAGCATTAGATCTTTTAAAAGATGAGGTCCTGAATATAATAATATACTTACTTTAGGAACTCTTAACAAACATGTGTTTCCTTTGTTTTCTGTATGCTATCAAGAGATAATTTCCTAACTTAGAAATTATCAGGTGTTTATTATGTTTAAACACTATTTGTAGTAAACTACTTGAATAAGTACACATACAAGGCTCATGTGTACTTAGTGTCCTTAGTATCTTAGTGCCCTTAGTGTCCTTAGTGACTCTATGTTTGGACTTCACTCATCAATGTGTAACACTGCTTACCATTTGCTTAAAGCCAAGCTGATTTCTATGAATAAGATTCATCAGAACTTAAACAGTCTCAGAACTTCTTGTTTGCTTATAAAATAAAGATCCTCTCAATCATTTTGTCTCTGAGTGGAAAGACAAAATAAACATACTTGTTAAAATACAGTAAAAAATTCATAATAATTTGAAATTTGTTTAAAGAATTGGCACACAGAAGAAAACCATACTGAATAATATTTATAAGGTTGATGATAATGAAAATATTTGCATAATGTCACTTGGATCTTATTCTGAACTTAGGACTTTGCCTTTGTTGTATAATCATGTTTTCCATCTTAAACTCTGGCTTTTTATTTCTCCCTTATAATGGATGTATTGGCAACTACCTGAGTAGTTTTCACTTCATCGGTAGTTTCAAATTTTCATTAATTTGCTTCTCATAATAGCTATCTTTCTTAGCTATACTTTGGAGAAGATAAGTGGTAGAAGAATGACAATGTTTGTTTTTTAAATATATTCGGTTCTTGAATCTGGCCATGCTTTTACAAAAAGTCTTGGCAAATGAAGGGATTTAAGTCAGATGGAATTTCCCTCTACAATGTTACCATTAATGATTATTTTCTTAAAGATTTAGTGTCTCTGAATAAAAAGAATACTTTGTGTACCACTTTGGTTAAACTATAGATATCTGCTACACAGTTTTTTATATATGAAAAATTTAAGGATTCCGTAGTGCTTTTTATTCAGTAAATATAAGAGAACTTTGGAAATGGAACAGATAGAGTGGATGACCTCAATACAGGGAGTTTGGGAAACTTGAGGTGAGGCTGACAGTCAAGTTGACAGTATGGCAATCCAAGAATAATGGGGTTCCATGAACCCTAGGCTGCTGAACTATAAGCATAATTAAAGATGGAGCATGGGAGAGGGGTGATATTTATGCCAGATGGTGAACAACGGGATGTTCATGTATATAACCCCACAGCAAAATTAGATAGTCACTTACAAAAGTATTTTGTGGAAACTTTAAGATCCAGGTAGAAAGATGCAGAATTGTGGAGCCTAAGACTAAGAGTTGTGAGAGTTAGTGTTAACTGTTAACTTCACAGAATCTATAATCTAGGAGAAAAGCCTGTAGGCATACCTCTGAGGAATTTTCTAGGTTAAGGTTAATCTCTGATAATGTCTGTAAGAGATTATCCTGATAACATTGATATAGGAAGATCCATCCTATGGTGAGACCTTTCATTGGGTGGGGAATCCTGGATACCATACAATAGAAAAAATTACACTGAGCACTAACATGCAAACATTCTGTTTCTTAGCTGTGGATGCAATGAGGCAATCTGCTTCTAGCAGCTTCCCTGCTGTTATAGGCTGTACTTTGAACCATTATAGTCATAATAGCATGTTTCTTTCTTAAGTTACTTTTGTCAGGGCATTTTACCACAACAGGAAAAGAAACTAACCCAGAGGAACCATTTTTGAGAAGGAGGAACTGCACCTGGGCTGTAGGCTTCCAATTGTGTGCTCTAAATGTAGAAGCAGACCCATTTAAACCCAAGTGTTCTTGGCTACAACAGTGTTCTATAGTGGTATTCTATTTGTACTGAAATGTGATTTTATTTGTATGTTAATAAATAAAGTTGCTTAGGGGTCAGAGCTATTAGCAAGCCATAGCGAAAGCCAGGGCGGTGGTGGTGCACGCCTTTAATCCCAGCACTTGGTAAGCAGAGCTAGGTAGATCTCTGTGTGTTCAAGGATACAGCCAGCATTGGAGACACACGCCCTTGATCTCAATACCAACCATAGAAAACGTGGGAGGTCTGGACAGAGAGGCAGTGACGAGACAGCCACGTAGTTGTGTTTATAACCAATGAGAAGGAAGAACCAGAACTCTTTATAAATCAGACGCACAGGAAGTAGCTCCCTTTTTTCGGAGAGCTCTCTTGGCGGAAGAAGCTAGCTAGCGGAAAGCGGGTAAGCTTCTGGCTCTGACCTCTTGGGCTTTCACCTTTACATTGGCTCTGTGTTTCTTATTTAATAAGGCGGTCGGTTACATCTACAGC
>CABHPP010119758.1:0-29454 GCA_902168425.1 Peromyscus attwateri | reverse complement strand
CACACACACACACACACACACACACACACACACACACACACAGAGGGGCGGGGAGAGGATGGATACTTGAAGAGGAATGTTCAGACCTTGAAGGGCTCATGTAACTATTTGTTCTTTATGAAGCCTGAGCCATACTTTTGGTGGGCTTGACCCCACAGCCTGGTGATATGTTTGTGGCTACCACCTTGCAAATAAGGCCCTTTATGTGTATGCTTTCTCTCTGGGTCAAAATGATTTCTCTAATAACTCCAAGGTGCTACAAAGTTCTGGATCTAACGTATTCAGGAAAATGCCTTAAGTCTTTCAGCCAGAGTAAAGAAATGGAGCAGCTGCCTTGTGTTGAGTGTGTGTGTGTGTGTGTGTGTGTGTGTGTGTGTGTGTGTGTATACATGAGTGTGAGTGTGCCTGCATGTGGGTGTACTTGTGCATACATACACACATGTAACTGCTGCTAGCCAATGAATCCACAGATGCTCTGAAAATGGGATGTTTGCCAGGACCGGAAGTGGACCACTCCTATAGTTCATATTGAGTTCCCTTAAAAGCAGGAAGTACCCCTTCCTCTCTAAAGAGGAGTGTTAACACTGGCTGGACTTTTTCTTGAGTTTGATTCATAGTCTTTGAAGTTAATTCCTGGTAGAAGGTGAGTCCTACACATGGCTTTCCTTTCCAGAACCAGGGAAATGAGTAACTCCTAAGTATTGGGCCAGGAAGAACACCTAGAACTTTAGCAGGTCTTATGGAAGGAAGAGTTATAAATATGACATTAAGTCATGCAGAATTCTGTTGTGTAGCAATAGCATTTTTACCACCTTAAATTAAAAAAAAATCTATTCTATTCTACCTTTCTCAAAATATAAAATCATAATGATAATTAAAATCAAAAGAATGCATTTTCTTTCTAAAACATTAGAACCACTTTTCTTACATGTTTAATTTCTAGATATTTTCAAAATCATTTTATACAGGGGCCACTTAATAATTCATAGAATCTTATGAGAGACAGTCAATACAGTTAACCTGGAACATACATCGGTACTGCTAATAGGGAAGCACCCACCGGAAAGACCCAACTTTGAGTCTTGGTTTTCCCTGAAGAAAGGGGCATGTGAGCAATATGTAAATGAATGTGACACAGCATTTACTGAGAGCCTGCTTCATAGCAGGATATTTGTTAAGTCCTTTACAAATGTTAATTTTAAGTCCTCTTAACAACCCCAAGCAGCTGCCCGCCCCCCCCCCCCTTACAGAACTGGATCAAGCAGGAAGCTGAGTTCAGAAAGCCAGGAAAGGAACTGAATCTGGCCCATGTTCATCTCCACCACTGCATCAATGCCATCTCCAGACAGTGGAAACTAGTCCCCTAAAGGCTTGTGTCTTCCTATTCTTAGGCTCCAGGCTCCCTACCAACAGTCACCCCTCCTCGTCCTTCACATCTCCCCTTAAATGTCCCTGCTTTGAGACTAGTGCCTGACACATCATCTCTTGAAAAGGTACACTCCATAATCAGAGTGGAGATGGCTTATTTTCACAGCTCAGTTCTACGTTTGCCATTCTGTCCTCGGCTGAGGCTCTATGAGGCCCTGCATCTATCTGTCTCACTTGTGAGTGCAGTACCATCCTCACCCTTTTAACCAACGATATGCTGGCTCCTGTCATCAGTTCATTTCTAATCCTGTGGTGTTCAACATGACAAAGACGAAGGATGAGGGACAAGAGTGGCTGTTCAACTACGGTATGAGACTTGCTTGGAAAAAGGAGGACTCTGGAAGATTCTTCCGTCTTGTTGCTTTTGGACCAGAAGCTTTAGTCTACCCAAGTCTACCCAAAGCCACCTTTGCCAAGCAAATATGCAGACTGTTGTGAAAGGGATGCTCCTGCCTTCCAGTTGCAACAACACAAAGCTCCAAGTTCAGGGGACTATTACCAAATAAAAAATGCGTGCAGGAATGAGATAAGTGGTTATTATTATTATTATTATTATTATTATTATTACTATTGTTGTTACTGTGATAATATCTCATTATTGGCCTTGAACTCATAATCCTCTTGCCTCAGCCTTCTGAGTTCTGGGATCCAGATGCATACTTCTGAATGTCCTTGCCTGGGATAAGTGACTGCTAACGTGTGTGTTGTTCTGAGGTATACCAATTACACACACTTCCTTTAGAAAGGGTAATATCCCTTCAGATTCCACAGTTAAAGGAAACGCTGCCACAAGCCCTGCCTGGGAATTTCACAAGGCGTATTAGCCCATTAGAGAAGCCAAAGGTCATGGAAGGGAGGGCCTGGGGAGGAGTGTTGTAGCACATGTATCTAAGTTTAATGTTCATGTTTAGCTATAGAATGCTGTCTTAGATTAGACTGCACCAAAAGCAAATCTCAAGATAAGGATTTCATATAAGCAGTTTTATTTAGAAGGTGAATGTGTAAGAAGTTTTAGCAGGGGTGACAGGAAGCTTGGCTGGAAATAGAAACCAACTCAAGCTGCATTAAGGAGCTGATTTAAATTTTTGGACAACTAGTACTCGGGACTGTGTTGAGGAACGTGCTTCACGGATGTTTTGTCTAAGGAGCAAGTAGCTGGTGACTTACCACTAAAGCTCAGCAGCCATAGTAAATGGGTAGCCTCTTCTGGGGAAAGGAACCAACTGGATGGTCTTTCCAGTTTACCTAGCTCACAAAGATGATGGTCACAGCAGGTGCTTGCCACGGTGCCTTTGAGTCATTATGCAGGAGCACTGACAGTGTTGATGGGAGAGTAACAATAACGTGTGGGGCATGCCGTCCTCCTCACCTTTCTCCGTTTCAGACAGGAATCATGGCCCAGTAGAAGTAGTAGTTGAGAAACAAAAACTGGAGAACAGAATGCCCGATGCATCGGAGCAGTCTTGTGAATTCTAAAAGGCTCTGATTTAGCTTGACACACAGAGACAACATTATTCTACAGCTGGTAGAACTCCAGAAGGAATTCCCACAAATGCCACCAAATACCAGGCACATAAACTTCAGGCTCAGCAGAAATAGCCTTGGAAAATCCTAACGAGTGGGGTGCTGCCACAGGAAAAAGGCTTCAAAACCCCAAATGTAGTCAGGTTCTGACTTTGTCTATCTGTGAAACAGCAGACATCTCTCCACAGCCATGGGCAGAGGATAGTATCCTAACTGAGTCCTGGGGATGATGAGCACAGGATGTTACTTGGAAAGCATAGGCATAAAGGCTCTGAGGCCCCTTTCTTAACAACACTGCATTCTGCTAAAGTCTAGGAATACCAACCCTGTAGAGAAAAACAACCATAGAGAGTGGTAAGCATAGCAAAGACCTTAAAAAGGATAATGAGGAGGGAGAAGCCATAGGAGAATGGTGTCTGATATAGTGACCCAGAATGACATCTTGGAGGAAGAAAACTATTAGCTGACCTCACCTTGATAGGATGGAACAGGAGAAAGGGCATCTCGGGTATGTGCTGGAGGGGAGGAGATGGTAAATGCAAAGACCCCATGATGTGGACAGAACTGGAATAGTTCAGGAACAGAGGAAGGCAGTCTGTGATTAGAGAAAGTTAGGTGAGGAAGGCTGTAGTCAGAAGTTGTCTCTCTGTGTGTGTGTGTGTGTGTGTGTGTGTGTGTGTGTGTGTGTGTGTGTGTTTTAGAGGCCAACCTCAGATGTCATCCCTCCGGTGCCATTTATGTTCTTTTCCAGACAGGATCTCTTACTATCTAGGCTGGCTGGCCAGGGATCCCTAGGGATCCACCAGTCCCATCCTCCCTAGAGCTAGGGGTGAGGACAGGTGTGCTCCATCACTATGACCCGCTTCTTTAAGGAAGGTGGAAATTTAATATATTCTTCCCCAAATTTCTTAGTCTCTAAGGAAGTAGCTTCCCAAAGCAACAAATCACACTCACACTGCTCCACAAGCCTGGACTTCGGAGCCATCTCCAGAAGGAAGTCCCCCGAAGTGTTTCTGGAAGACCAGGCCAGGAGGGCTCATCCTGTTCTTTGACGTTCCTTCCCAAGATCTCAAGCCATCTCACAAATTAAAACCAGTCCTTACAAACTGCACTTCAACCTTCCCTTCAAAGGCTCTCCAGTCCCAGTTCCAAAAGGCAATAGCTTCAGGAAACAGGACACATCTTTGATATGACCTTTTTTTTTTTTTTTAAGATTTATTTATTTATTATGTATACAGCATGTATGATTGCAGACCGGAAGAAGGCACCAGATCTCATTACAGATGGTTGAGAGCTACCATGTGGTTGCTGGGAATTGAACTCAGGACCTCTGGAAGAGCATTCAGTGCTCTTATCCTCTGAGCCATCTCTCCAGCCCCCGATATGACATTTTTTTATTGAAAGGAGCTGGGCTCAGTATCTCTGTAAAGATGCTTCTGATGTATAGTCTCAAGCCGGGCAATGCAAACACTCCTTGGACTGTAAGTAGCTGGAGGCAGGATTCCCATGATGCAGCTACAACATATCGCTCTGTGCCATGAGGATGGTTGTGATAGATCATTTCCCTGAATGGCAAAGAATGTTGGTTCTGTAGTATCTAGCAAGGTCAGGTTTGGGAGCAGAGAGGGAAGAGCCTTGCCCTGGGGCTGAAATCATAACAGAGGCGTCTGTCCTCCATGGAAGCATTACTCGAGAGCCTGGCTCAATCTCAATTCTCTGTCACCACAGCTATTGCACACCTGCTATCTGTTCCCTAGGAAGGAGTAATTCACAGGTCCCAGGTGCCAGTTACAACGGCCCTTTGAAGAGGAAAGACATATTTGACCACCTAATAGTTGCAGGCACAATGAAATCAGTGTCAGAAGATACATCCAAATTGGGAACTTCAGGAGCACAGAAAGAGAAGTGATTTTGCTCACTGGCTCCTTTGGTTTGACGGCAGCTAATTGACTCTGCAGATGCACACATCACTCTGTTTCCTTTGTCTCACAAATTAATAGGCCCATGCACATTTCTGCTAGGAAGTATGCGAGGGGCTGGGGGCATAGCGCTGCATAGTTGCCAAAGTGCCGTTTGAGTCCTCATCTGCACGGGGAGCATCAACAGGGCCTGCCTGTGCTCTTTTTATTTTTAGAGTAGTTATCTATGGCAACCCCAAATGTGGTCAGAGTAGCCACTGTTGATGTTGGGAGCTGTCAGCTATCTACTTAGAAGGCAGCTGTAGGCATTAAAGTGTAGGACCCTGTAGGTGCTAGACCCTTCCCTGCTTCAAAATACCTTTCAAAATAAAACCTTAAATCTTATCACAGCGTTGTGATCAGTTACAATATACAATACAGGATTGTTACAAGTCATTCTGAAAATAACAGTCTAGCAAAAAGCAGGTAAAACTCAAAGTCCAGAGTACACGGTTTTGCTTGGCCTTCATCTCTTTCTTTAGGGTGCCAAGTCTCCAGATTGTTCTGTCGTCCCACTCCATCTGCATGGACAGTATGGAGCTGACTCTCTACCCTAGGTATGGGACAGGGGCTCTCCAAGCTCCCGTGGACAAATCTCTTGCCTGGGGTTTCTGTTGAAGCTGCTAAAAGATGTTCTTATCTCCTGGGGCTCTGGAAGACAGGATTAGTAAGTCTGAAGAACAGAGAAGGGATGCCAGTTTGCTAACACTTTAAAGACACCAATCTAGCCCTGTCTGGAGCTATTAACAGTTGCCTCTATACATGATCCAGTAGGTTCCTTTGCATTGTGTTCACATAGACTTGTTTCATCTGGAAATCTGTTGCTTACAAGTGAAATCATATTGACCAGTCACTCAAAAAGAACCATTTCAATTTGTGTGTTCTACCCTTTCAGGCTTCCTCCCCATCTTCCTCCTCCTCCTCCTCCTCCTCCTCCTCCTCCTCCTCCTCCTCTTCCTTTTCCTCCTGTTCTTCTTCTTCTTCTTTTATTCTCTCTGCTTGTTTTTAAATGAATAATGGTCTTAATCCACACATTTAATTACTTTCTTTCCTTGCTGATCTTACATGTACTGTGGGTGCTGAGCCTCTAGTCCTTGTACTGAAGCACAAGATTCCTGCCTCTCACTAATCCCCCTGCCTCCCACCCTCTGCCCCAACAGCAGGTATTCCAGAAGGACAAAAATGCTCATGGCTCCGCCCATTGTCCGTTCCTCCCACACTGTCCTGTACCAGTGGGCTGGAGACCATCAGCTTTCATAGAGACTTTGGCCTGAGGTCAGCTTGGATGCCTGCCTGATCTTTCAAAGCTCTTTCCGCTTAAGGTTTCCAAACACAGCATTTTCCATAAACATTTTTTTCTTTTCTTTTTTTAAGTAGAAAGAAATTCAAAGATGGGCAAATCATGTATTAGTGATAATCCAGAGACACACAGGACAAGGAGGCAATTGACTTCCAAATGACCGTTTGGAGTTCTACCGAAAATTTAAACTGCTGTAATAACATGGGGAAATGATGGTTGTGAGTCTTAAAGACTTCTGAGGTGAAGCGCCCTTTGCTTTATGGTTAGCATGGTGAAATAGCACAGGCTACAGAACATTTGCTACCAATTACAGCACTTGCTCACTGCGCTTATAGCGCAAAAATAGCTGCAAGATTTGTTTTTCTGATCTCTCCCCAGGATTTGTGAAGTATTTGCTTTTATTACCTTATAGATAAATAGGGATAAAAATCCAACATAGAGGGAATTTTTATAACAAAGAACACTCCAGTTGTCTTTGGATGTGAATGCTGATCTTAATTTAATAAAAACTAAATCAGACCCTGTCGGAAGTTCTAATGCAAGAATGTATCTACAAGGAAAGAAGTCACAAGTCAGAAAATAAACATGGACTTTAGAACCAAGCTTGTGGGTCATACCCACTCCTTATTGTGCAAGGTGACTTGGACTAAGTTGCCTCTTCGTTCTGGATTCTAAATTCCTCCCTTTGCCAGTGGGACAAAAATGCCAGTGCTGCCCGCTCAGGAGCTGGGGAGAAGAGCAAAGGAGATAATACGCTTGAAAATATTTGGGTGTTCTTACAAATAGAGGGAATTTCAATGCCATGATGCTAGACAGTGGGCCCCATAATTTATATACCACTGTTAATTCATCCAGTAGGTGTCATAGTTTTAACCACTTCTCCTACTCAGTAATGTCACAAATCTCAGCTACTCAGGGTTAGTCCATTTTGAGTTGTTCTAGAAAAGACCTGGGTCCAGGCAATGTCTAAGAATGGCATTTTATAGTGGCTCGGGATGCTGGCATCGCCTCAGCGGCTGCTGAGGGCCAGCTTGCTTCATTACACCTACCCTACTTTCGCCAGGGTAGGGTATCCCCTGGTGAGACAGCAGGCATGCCAGCTCTGACGGAACAGAGCAAGTGTGCCAGCTCTGGTGTCTCTCTACTTTATTATTATTATTATTACATGCATTTATTTGGGGAAGAGAGTGCCGCAGTGAGTGTGTGGAGGTCACAAGACAACTTGAGGGAATTGGTTCTCCCCTTCCAAGACCTGGGTCCCAGGGATTAAACTCAGATCACTCAGCGGACTTCACCACACGTGCCTTTACCCATAATACCATCTTGACAACCCTTCCTCTTTCTGTAAAACAATTCATGTCATCACTATTGACCTGATTGTATCCTAATTTCTTTTCAATCACCTCATTTGCAAATATTATTAACAGATTAATTTTGGGGCTGAGTTTCCAACACATGGACTTTTAAAGGGGGCACATTTAGACCATAGAAATAAGGCTTGATTTTCAGATACATTAAAAAAAAAACTATTGTAAATATGTTCCATTGATTACTTATCTGAAACTAAAAACAAAATGAACTGAGATTCCCACATTTTATATGGTAGCCTATTCTTGGATGGTTAGCTAGGAATGACTTTAGAGCAGTGTTTCTCAACCTGTGGGTCGTGACCCCTTTGGGGTCAAATGATCTTTTCACAGGGGTCACCTAAGACCATTAGAAATATCAGCTAATTACATTATGATTCACAATAGTAGCAAAATTACAGTTATGCAGTAGCAGTGAAAATAATTTTATGGTTGGGGGTCACCATAACATGAGGATGTATTAAAGGGTCGCAGCACTAGGAAGGTTAAGAATCGCTGCTCTAGATCATCTTACTGACAGACATTTAAGAAGCTATAAGACATGGTACTATGGTCATTTAATGTCATTTTTTCATTTTTGTAAATAATTATTTGAGAATTTCATACATTGCATTTTGATCATATTTATCCCTCTTCTCTAGTTCTTCCAAGATCTACACACTATTCCACACCCCCCTAACTTTCACCCTCCATTAAAAAAAACCCATCAAGTCCAATCTGTGCTGTCTCTTATATGTCTTGGGTGTGTGGTCAACCTACCAGAGACCATACTATTAAAGAAAACTAATAACCCACTCCCAGCAGCTGCTTGGCTAGGTTGGAACTCCACGCCCACCTTTCTTCTCCATGCTGGGATTGCTTCCCATTCTGTAGGCTGCCTCTTCTCTCAAGTGATGGTGTACTTGCTTGAACAGAAGCTTTTTCAGTTTCATAAGGTCCCATTTATTAACTGTTGATCTTAATGCCTATGTACCAGGGTCTCGTTCTAAAAGCCCTTTCCTCTGCCCATGGTTGAAGTATATTCCCTATATTCTCCTCTACCAGATTCAGGGTATCAGGCACTATGTTGAAGTTTGTCTTAGTTAGGGTTTATCTTGTTGTAAAGAGACACTATGACCATGGCAACTCTTATAAAGGAAAACATTTAATTGGGGCTGGCTTACAGTTTCAGGGGTTTAGCCCATTATCGTTGTGGTGGGAAACATGGCAGCCTGTAGGCAGACATGGTGCTGGAGAAGTAAATTAGAGTTCTACATCTTGATCCACTGGCAGCAGAAGGAGGCTCTGACACTAGGCCTAGCTTGAGCATGTGAGACCCTTAAGCCTGCCTCCACAGTGACACACTTCCTCCAACGAGGCCATACTTCCTCCAACAAGGCTACACCTTCTAATAGTGCCACTCCCCATGGGCCAAGCATTCAAACATAAGAGTCTGTGGGGGCCATCCCTATTCAAACTACCACAAGGTCTTTGACCCATTTGGAGTTGAGTTTTGTGCAGGATGAGAGATGATGACGTGGTGGTTTCATTAATCTATGTGGAGCCATTCAGTTTGACCAGCACCATTTGTTGAAGATGATGTCTTTTCTCCATTGAATATTGTTGGTTTCTTTGTCAAAAATCAGGTGGCTTTAGGAGTGTGGCCTTCTATGTGGGTTCTCAATTTTATTCCATTGATCAACAAGTTTGTTTTTAAGCCAGTATCATGCTATTTTTTACTACTGTATCTTTGAAGCACAACTTGATATCTGAGATGGTGATCCCTCCAACAATTATTTTTTAAGGATTGTTTTGGCTACTTTTGGCATTTTTTGTTTCCATTTGAAATTTAAAATTAGTTTTTCAATTTCTGTGAAGATATGCATTGAAATTTTGATGAGAATTGCATTGAATCCATAGATTGCTTTTGGTGGGATGGTCATTTTCACAATATTCTATAAATCCATGAGACTTTCCATCTTTTAGTATCTTCAGTTGTTTTTAATTCAGTGTCTAAAAGCTCTTATTATATAAGTCTTTCAGTTATATATAGGGGAATATATATTTATATACGAATAATATGTTGTGTAATAGGCATATTTATATTTTTAAAATTCAATTCTAGGAATTTTTGAACTTCCTTCTTGACTTCTTTTATTACCCTATTAACATTTGGTACTATGTCACTTAGTTTCCATGAGTTTGTGTACTCTTTGTAGTTTCTATTGTTGTTGATATCCAGCTTTATTCCATTGTGTTCGGACAGAATGCAGGATGTGATTTCAATTTTCCTATATTTGTTAAGACTTGCTTTATAGCCTAATATGTGGTTGATCTTGGAGAAAGTTCCATGAGCTGCTGAGAATATCCTGTATTCTTTAGTGCTTGGGTGGAATTTTCTGTAGATATCTGTTAGATCTATTTGATTTATGATTTAATTTAACTCCAGAGTTTCTCTGCTTAGTTTTTTCCAGATGACCTTTTCATTGGTGAGAATAAAGTAGTGAGGTTGCCTACTAATAATATACTGTGTTTAATCTGTGATTTTAGATTTAATAGCATTGCTTTTATGAAACTGGGGAGAATATATGTTTAGGATTGTAACATCCTGTAGGTGGATCTGTCTTCAATGAGCATGAAGTGACCCTCCTTATGTCTTCAACTAGTTGCTTGAAGTGTATTTTGCTAGATATTGGAATAGCTACCTTTGCTTGTTTCTTAGTTTCATGGAATGTCTTCCCCTGAGGTGGTGTCAATCTTTGATGGTGAGATGTATTTCTTGGGGACAACAAAAAGATAGACCTTATTTTCTAATCACTCTGATAGCCTGTGTCTCTATATTGGAGAAAATGATACTGTTATAATTGAGATTTATTATTGAATAATGTGTATTAGTTCCTGTTATTTTTATTGTGTTGGTTTTTCTTAGATCTCATTTTATAATGAATTTGTTGTGCAAATTCTTTTAAAAAGTTTTTATTTGCTTTTATTTTATGTGTGTCTGAATATCCCAGTCCTAGGATGGCTGGGGTGGAGACAGGTGGATCCTTGGAGCTCACTGGTCACTCAGTCTAGTGGGACTGGTGGACTGCAAATTTAGTAAGATATTCTAGTTCAAAAACTAGAGTGGAGAACAACTGAAGAAGACAGTTGATGTGCTGGATAGTTTTATATCAATTTGATACAAGCTCAAGTCATTTGAGAGGAGGGAACTTCAATTAAGAAAATGCCTCTGTAAGATCCAGTTGTAGGCAGCCTATAAGGCACTTTCTTAATTAGTGATTGATGAAGGAGGGACCCCCCCCCCCATTGTGGTTGGTGCCACTCCTGGACTGGTGGTTCTGGGTTCTATAAGAAAGCAGGCTGAGCAAGCCATGGGGAGCAAGCCAGTAAGTCCTCCATTGGCCTCTGCATCAGCTCCTGCCCTGTGTGAGTTCCTGCCCTCACTGCTTTGATGATGATGATGAACTGTTATATGGATCTCTCTCTCTCTCTCTCTCTCTCTCTCTCTCTCTCTCTCTCTCTCTCGTTGTGTGTGTGGTGTGTGTGTGTGTGTGTGTGTGTGTGTGTGTGTGTGTGTATGATGTGCCTACCCGGTGTCCTTGAAATTCAGAGGAAGGCATCAGAACCGTGAAACTGGAGCTATGGACATCCTAGGTGCTGGAAACTTTCAACCTTTTCACACTGAGATATTTCTTGTAGTATCTTCTGTAAACCTGGCTTAGTGGTCATAAATTCCTTAAATCTGTTTTTATCATGGAAAGATGTCCTTTTTCCTTCTTTTATGACTGATGGTTTTGTGTACAGAAGTCTGGGCTGGCATCTGTGGTCCTTCATAACTTGAGAACAGCAGTGCAAGCCTTGGAGGGCTTTCTAGTCTCTTGAAAACTCAGCTGTTATTCTGATGGACCTTTATATGTGACTTGCTCTTCCTTGAAGCTTTCAGTGTCCTTTCCTTGTTTGATGTATGTAGTGTTTCGGCTTTTGTATGATGACATGAGTTTCTTTCTGATCCTCTCTATTTACCGTTCTATATGCTCCTGGCACCTTGACAAACATCTCTTTCCTTAGAGTAGAGAAGAGTGTCCTCCCCCCATCATTACTGAAAGTATTTCCTGTGCTTTTTACGTGGGTCTCTTTTCCTTTTCTCTACCTACAATTCATAGATTCAGTCTTTTTTATCATGTCCCAGAGTTCCCGTATGCTCTGTTCACAGTTGTTTTTTTTTTTCCAGTTTTACCTTTTTTTTTTTTAACTGAGTGATTCAATTCCTCAGTTTGTCTTTAAAACCCAATAATCTTGGGGCAGGAGAGATGGCTCAGTGATTAAGAGCACTGACTGCTCTTCTAGAGAACCCAGGTTCAATTCTTGGCACCCACATGGTGCTCACAACTGTCTGTAACTCCAAGATCCAACACCCTTACACAGACATACATACAGGCAAAACATCAATAAAATAATAATAATAAAAAACCCTAATATTCTCTCTTCCATTTATCCAATCTATTGTTGACGCTTTGCCTCTAGTTTTTTTTTTTTAATTGACTTCTTGAATCTTTCATTTTGAGTTTTATTTCTGCTTGGCTTTACTTCAGAAATTCTATCTTAATTAAGTTCTATTTTCATATCATGAATTGTTTTCATTATTTCACTCAATTCCTTGTGTTTTCACAGTCTTCACTTCAGAATTTATTCTTATCCTTCTTGAGTTTCTTGATAATATTTATTATTGCTATTTTGGAATTTTTGTCTTGTACAACATCTAAATTGCCTTTCTCAGGGAACATTACTATGGGAGTACAAAGTTTTGGAGGAGACAAACTGTCTTCATTATTTGGTTGTGTTTTTGCGATGGGACCTGCACATCTGGAGTTAGTCATTAGTGTTTCTTGGTCTGGGTATTTCATCTCCCTTTTCTTCAGTGGGTGTTTGGATCTTTGTTTCCTATTATCCCAACTTGTCAGGTTATAGACCAACTGAATGGTACTTAGCGTTCAGTCTTGGGATAATTCAGTGTTGATGCTTGGTATCAGAAGTGGTCCCAGATTAACTAGGGATGGGTGACATTTCTAAGTCTAAAAGCAGACATTTTGTAGAGTTAGAGGATTCTCACAGGCAATCATCTGGTGTTTGGAGGAGGTGCTCAGGTCTCATCTTCAAGTGGTGAGAGTCTTTCAAAGGTCTCTACCTTGAAAAGGGGGATGGGCAGGAATGCCATACATGTAGATGAAGTTGGTACAACTCTGAGATCCCTACCTAGAAAAGGAACTTGCTGGGTAGGAATAAGAGATGCAGGCCTCAAGCAGGTCACAGGGGTGGTCAATTTCTTGTCATTCTGAAATTTGTTTTCACGTGTTCCTAGACAAACTGAAATCTTAAGCTAATTGCAGGAAAAGAATAATTGATATTATCAATTCCATAAATAGTCCCTCTGATACTTTCAAAAGGATTGAATTATTTAAATAAACTGTCAGGACAATCTGCTATAATAAATAATATTTAATTAATTAAAGAGAAAACTGAACCTCAGAGCCATTCAATAATTTTCCCAAAGACACAACAAAAACCAGAGTATCTCATTTTAGCCTCTAGTAATATAAGAGACAAGCTATTGCAAATGAAGGTTTTGTGTACAAATGTGTATAGTACATATGTAGTATGTAGTATATGCATATGTTCATTGTGCACCTGTACATGTGTAAGTGTGTACCCGTGTGTGTGTGTGTGTGTGTGTGTGTGTGTGTGTGTGTATACAAGAAGAGGTCAAAGGTCAATGTCAGGTGTTTTCTTCAGTTGCTCTCTACCTTACATTTTGACACAAGGTCTCTTTCTGAATTGGGGAGTTCACCAATTTTACTAGGCTGACTAGCCAACGAGCTCCAAGGATCTACCTGTCTCTACTCCACCTACCTCCAACACTGGAATTACACTAATATGTCTGGCTTTTGCAACTCAGGTTTTAAAATTATGGAAATAATTCTGGAGAGATAGCTCAGTAGTTCAGAACACTTGTTGCTCTTCCAGAGGGCTTGGGTTGGATTCCCAAAATCTACTCCACAGCTTACAACTGTCTTTGACTCCAGTTCCACAGAATCCGATGCCTTCTTCTGGCCACTGCAGGCACCAGGCATGCATGTGGTACACAGACATACTTGCAGGCAAAACTTAGACACATAAAATAAATTTTTTTCAAGTTAGTAAATTAAGAAATCACTACTCAAGTCCAGAATCTAATTCAAACTCCTGTTAATAACAAGGCAGACTTACACTAAAGCTTATGACACATTCACACAGATCCATAAGCCTAGTCAGTATGAAAATAAAAAGCAGAAGGAGAAATTAACTTCAAATTCAATATCTAATGCTAAAATCATACGTATCTGCTTTAGTCTTGGCATAAGTGATATTTCTCTATTGATAAAGTTTCCACTCATTTGTCCAGATAGTTTATACTTATCAATTTTTATTGTTTAGATACCTTAATAAAAATTTATCATTCCAAAAGAATAGTCAATAAACAAATACGGAAAAACTGGGGATATAAAATTAAGTCAATTGTACAAGGTTCTAATTCCAGCTAACAAGGAATAGAGCTGAGTTCAGTCTTAAAAGGACTCCTCCACTAGTCCTTATGACACACACTCTGCAACATGATGTTTCAGACATTACAAGTCAAACTTAGAGCTGTTTCTCTTGGATTCTGGGAATGACTGCAGAATCTTTCTCTTTCCGTTATTGTGGAGAGTCGGTACTGGCTTATTGCAGCTCACCTTCAGTATTAAGTCTATTCTCTCCTCCAGCCATAACTTCTGCTTAGTTCCCTTGTCTTAACAGCTTCTATGACAACACTGCATGGTTACCATGACAACACTGCACAGTTACCTGTACACACTGCGTGATTGGTGTTGCTTTATGAGGACTGCTTGGTAAGTTCCAGAATCAGAGATCATCAGACACTTGGCGCTCCACAAGCTGCAGATCAACCTGTTTTGTAAATTCCCAGAGTTCCCTGCCACCAAGCCAGTTGGGAAGCTACCAAATCCCCAAATCATGATGGCCTTTCGCATTCCAGAAAAGGAAAACTACATACTACCCTGTGCCAAGAACAAAGCAAAAGGCCCACCTCCCGTCTATTCTCAGAAAATGTGCTTTTCCCTGTATAACCACTGGGTCCTATCTGAGAGTGGCCCAGGTCATGACACAGTATGGATTTAGAGACTCATTACACTGGCTTCTTAGTCTGTAAACCAAGTCCAGTTGCTTCACCTCTTTATGCCCCTAGATCTCCTCCCATCCTCCTTCTAATTCCAGGCCACGGAGCAAACAGATTTTCTTCTTTCTCAAGAGAAAAATTTAAAGCTATGGGAATAAGCCCAAAGCATTGCTGGGAACATTCAGCAGGAGACCATGAATGAACTGAGTCAGGCCTGAACAGTCCAAGACAGAGTAGGAAAGAAAAAGAAGGGACTATTGCCCTTCAGATGCATTTATTTCTAAGAGATGAGGCCCAGCAAATTTCATGAATAGGACTCCCAAATTGTGTAGAGTTCTTAACTCTACCCTCAGACAATTTAAGAGGGCAAATTATACCTTGAGAGAAAGGACTATCGCCGCTCCGAGGCCTCAGCAGAGCAAAACTGTAAGTAGCGCAGGGAGGTGGTTGGAGGGTGCTAAGAAGGATAATGCCCATTCAAGGGCAGGAAAAATGCCCACAGAGTGCAGCACAGGTAAATCAGAGGAATTTGGGAACTGCTCTGAAGAGACACAGTTCTAGATAGAGAGATGGATGGTGGCTAAGTTTTGTCTCTAATGTACAACTCCAGAAAGCTGAGTCCTGGCTCACCTCTTACTAGCTGTATGGCACCGGACAGGACACCGAACCTCTCTAAGACCCCATCACTATCTGTAAAGCAGAGACATTCACAGTAGCCCTCACATGGCACTGTTTTGAGAACTAGGGAAGATGATTTTGCGTCCGAATAGCTCAGTAAATGTAAGTTACTGCTGTTAAATAAATATCCTTATATTGTTGAGATTTTTTAGTGTTATAAAATACTATTAAGTGATCTTGTTTATACAAAAAAATCATCTATTTAAAAATTTACATATATTCTTACTTATTCAAAGAAAATACAAACATTAGAACTTTGAAAGATATGGAACCCAAACTATTAATCATAGGGGACAGAAGTGGCTTTTATCTGCCTTAAATACTTGTATATCGCTTGAGATTTATTATCTCTATAATAAGAGTATAAGACAGGGAATAGAAAAGTATAAAAGGAACAACTCTGACCTTGAAGTATAATGTGCAGTCTAACACAGGCTAGCGACTGCAATGCATCAGATGGCCCCAACCAAAGCCAGTCTAAAAAATGCGAAAAAACAAAAAACAAACCAAAAAACCAACCAACCAAACAACTACAACAAAAATGAAAACCACACGTAAACAAAAAACAACTTAGCAAAACAGAGAATAGAAACAAGAAGGACAAGTGCTCCATGACACAAAACGGGGCCAGGTATGAAGCAGCACCACAACACACATGTCCTTAAAGCCGGGAGTGGATGCCGCCCAGCATCGTCTGCCTTTTTTTACCGGACAAAGTGCTCAGTACTGTCTCCTGTGAAGGTGGTGTTCACTCTGTCCGCCGCCATGCCTGCCCTTCACTTGGGTTGTTTGGAGCCTGAAAAAAACTTCTCAGGAAAGGAAAGGCCAGAGCATACTTGCTGCGTGAACAGGAACTTGGGAAGAGGGAGGAATGACTGATGCTAAGGATCTGAAAAGCCGTATGGAGACCAACAATTTAATAAGCTTCATAATACACATTGCGCTTTAATTGAAGTTCTCCTACCCTGAGGGTTAATGCTCTCAGAAACCATTGGTTATAATGCAAAAAACCCAATTCCAGGTGTGGCATACAAAGCCACCATTGACTGAAGTATTCTAGGAACTAAAAATTAATTATGAAAAATATAAAGACCAGCTTGCTGGTGTGACTGAGGTTATTGAAACTATTGTTTGACCCAAGAAACTGATTTTAATTGAAAAGAAGTCATCCCATTAGTCTAGTTGTGAAGAATAGTCAATGTTTGAGCTTTCCATCAATATTAGACAAATGAAAACAACTTTTCTTTGCTACCATTTTATTGTTCCCACCACCCAAGGGCTGGGGTAAACTTCAAGGTCTTGAACCTGCTGGGCAAGCATTCACCTATTGAGCTAATATCTCAGTTCCTATAAAATACCTTCTCCATTTTTCCTGGTCTTGAGTATTGAACCCAAGACATTAAGCATTCTAAGCAAGTGCTACGTTGGAGGTGCATTCCCATGTTCATTTCTGGAAGCCTTCTGAAGAGGCTACTGACAAGGTATGAAGTATTGAAAATTCTATCCGACATATTTTGATTTCTTCCTGAAACCTTGAGCTCAAGGTTCTGCAGCTGCTCCAAGGCTGAAGGATCCTGTCCCTAGCTGGTAATGAAGGCCTCAGCTTCTTTCTATAAGGACCTCTCCATAGAACCTGTTAATCTCCATTGTCAACTTGAAAGGCTCTAGAATCATTTAGGGCAGTGGTTCTCAACCTGTGAATCAATGACCCCTTGGAGGGGGAGTCAAACAATTCTTTCACAGGGGTCACCTAAGACCATTGGAAAGCGTAGGTATTTGCATTACAATTCTTAACAGTAGCAAAATTACAGTTATGAAGTAGCAACAAAATAATTTTATAGTTGGAGAGTGGTCACCACAACATGAGGAACTGTATTAAAGGGTCGAAGTATTAGGAAGATTGAGAACCACTTATCTAGGAGATAAACCTCTAGGCATGCCTGTGATGGATATTAGATTAGGTTACCTGAGGTGGGAAGATTCTCGCTCACACTGGATGGCACTGTTTCATGGGCTGGGTCCTGAATAAAAAGGGGAAGGGAGCCAAGCACTCATCACTTTCTGCTTCCTGATGGTGTCCACAGTGTGACGCCTACCTCAAACTCTTGCTGCCATGACCTCACCGCCAGAGTGGACAGTGCCCTCCAATTGTGAGCCCAAACCGGGTCTTCCTTAAGTTCTTTCTGTCGTGGCAGTGAGACAAAAGGACAGCTCCTATGTTTGCTAGCATGACAGCTGGATTTGGTCAAAACATGTTCTCTAAATTAGGGCTTCTTAAATGTTTTCCACTCACGGCCCCTTTACCCATAAGAACTTTCTATATTATCCTGTATATGTAGGTATATAAGATAAGAATATAAACCAAACATTTGCTGATAATAACTATAAATTTATTTAAAGATAATTATTTTGAATACATGTATTTTCACAAATATTTACTAGTACAAGATGCAGAATATCAGTACTTTTCAGAGTTGATTAGTATTTTGAT
The DNA here is from genome assembly GCA_902168425.1 of Peromyscus attwateri. Classification (NCBI taxonomy): domain Eukaryota; kingdom Metazoa; phylum Chordata; class Mammalia; order Rodentia; family Cricetidae; genus Peromyscus; species Peromyscus attwateri. Next base: position 11,516 of record CABHPP010119758.1, on the reverse strand, counting down.
TTTGTGATCATCAACATTGAGCAGGTTTCTTCTTTTTTTGGGGGGAGTTTTTTGAGACAGGGTTCCTCTGTGTAGCTTTGAGCCTTTCTTGGAACTCGCTTTGGAGACCAGGCTGGCCTTGAACTCACAGAGATCCGCCTGCCTCTGGCTCCAGAGTGCTGGGATTAAAGGCGTGCGCCACCACCGAGCAGGTTTCTTATAACTCTGCAGTACAAAATAGCAGAAGCATGTTTAAGACCACTTCGGAAATTGTTGAAAATTCTGTCTTAATCTCAAGGCAAAATTCACTGAACGCTTCAGTTTGTTTGTTTGTTTTTAGTGATACTTCAGTCAGCAACACAAACAGTGTTATTTAGTAGCAAACATTCTAGTATAATGCAATCCAGGGATAGATCATTTAATATTTACATGTTAAGGCATGACAATAGGAACATGTTTGAAAATCTTGGTTTTTCCAAAATGAAATCATTATATTTTCACGGAGCAGAAAATATATATATAAATGATATATATATATATATATATTATATATATATCCCACTGCAGTTTATAATGCACAATAGTCTGGAATCTGAGTGTGCTGGCATTGTTGTTGTGGCATGATGGACGTGTGAGTTCAAAACCAAGGCTGCAGTGACATCATAGGACACCAAGGGTGAGACTCGCCAGAAACATTTCAGGTTCATTATGTTTGATTCTAATTAACCTTTTGTCATTGTGCGTTCAGAAACCCTTTACTGTTGATTTTGTGTGTGTGTGTGTGTGTGTGTGTGTGTCCTCCATATTCAGTTATGAAACACTGTGTGGGGTGATGACAGATAGTTCATGCAACTGGGCTCTAGAAGATCCAGGCAAGGGCTGCCATGCCTTTAAGGACTTAGCAATGTCATTGTTGTGCAAAACACCTGAACAAAGCAGTTTAACAAAGGAAAGCTTCGTTATGTGCCACAGTTTCAGAGACTTCATAGGAAGAGGCAGAGAGAGAGAGAGAGAGAGGGCAGAGAGATCAGAGACAGCGAGAGACAGAGACACATTAGAGAGAAGAGACAGAGAGAGACTCAGGATAGACAGAGAGACCAGAGACAGAGAGAAACAGAGACACATAGAGAGACAGAGACACATAGAGAGGAAGATTGCATGCTTGCGTGAGTGAGATGTCTCTTTCTGTCTGTCTTTAGTCTATAAGGGCCCCAAGACTTGGGACGGGACTACCCACAACTCATATTTCCCACATTCAGGGCAGGTCTTCTTCCTGTAAGTCTCCTGGAAACACTCTCAGACACACCCTAGAAATATGCTTTACTAATCTCCAAGGCATCCATGAATCCAATCAAACTGATAATCAAGATTAACCATTGAAGTGGTCTAACCTTGGAGTTGCATAGCAACCTAGGAAGTTAGCAGAGGCCAGTCCTAACTCACCACTCACCCGCCCACCGTGGGAGGCAAACACAGGGAGGGATTAAGAGGAGGATCATGGGGGTGATCACAGTCACCTATGTGTACTGACAGTTTCTTGAGTCTGCATTAGAAGCAGTGTTGAAGTGGCATAATACACTTGCAGAGGTCATCAGCACCCTTTATGGGATGGAAGTTTTAGCTAATCATAAAGCCAAGATAGGCCTTGTCTGGAGACAGAGGTGATAGACCTTGTCTGGAGACAGAGATTGGACTCCTTAACCTCTAAGGTTTACGTGGGTTTTAAGTGGGAATCATTTTCCACTTCTGCCTTGCACCAAGGTGGAATGGAATATCAGTTAAATGGATTAATTAATATCAACAGAGTCTTTATAAATGTGGACACTTGATGCTCCAGCCATCCTCACCTCACGATAACTGCCTCGACACAGACCATAAATGTTGACCAAATGTGATGAGTTACAATTTTTTGTAAGAAAAATGAGAGTACTCCATGAGGACTAAACTCACCAGGCAGTCTCCGGGACATGATACTAAATTGAGAAGTGATGAGTAGGAGATAGTCAGAGAAAAGGGAGTGGACAGGGAGGTGTCGGCAGTGGAACAGCTTGTTCAAAGGCCACGGGGCAGTAACAAGGCAGAGAACTCTGAATCCTGAATTCCTTGCCTAATATTTTGGGATTTACTAATAATCTTATTCCCTTCACCCGGTGTTTAATTATGGAGATAAACATATTATTCATTGAATGCCAAATTATTTCCTCTTTCACCTCAGGATAAAAACCAAATTACTTGTTTTCTGGATACTTAAATCATCAAGGCAATGTTGTGGATCACATTGTAGAAAAGAACTCATACATTATAGAATAAGAAAAATAATAGAGTTACAACAACAAAAAAAACTAAGGATTTTATCACTAAAAGCTGTTTGTTTTTAATGCCTAAAATTTAACAGAATGGGGTATTCTGATCTCATGGTTACCGGTGTTTTACCTAGGCAAATAATTACAACCCCACACTTGGTTACGTGTATGAATCATTAACTTTTTTTTTTCTTTGCTCTGAAATAACTTCAAACATAAAAATCAAAAAAATGCACACAAACAAAGCCATGGAATGTCCCTTTAAAATAAACCTGGCAATGTTTAACTAGAAGTTACTGACTGTTCCAAAAATGACACTCTGTGCTCTGCCGAGAGAGAAGAAGTCCTCTGTGTGGTTTCTTCCCTCCCTCGGTTACAACAATGAATCACCACCATTACCTGCAAAGCTAGACATGTAGGTTGCTGTCTGGGCCAGAAAGGCGAGGCCCCAGTTGGCTGGGATTTAAAATAAGAAGGGGGAAAAATGTGGAATTCACAGATTTAATTAAACATGAAAGCTTCCAGGAAAGAAAACATGTTCCCCAACTACCACTCACCCCTTTTTAAGAACATCTCTCTATAGCTCCATTCGCGAGACACTGCACATATTAGAGACCTAACTTCCAGTGATCTGTAGAAAGGATCAGTGTGCCCCACATCAGAAAACCTGCATCCTGTGTCATGAGGATTAATGTAAAGAAAACTCCCCAGATTTGTCCAACTTTAGCACGCTATTGATGCTAAGTCAGCCTCTGGTGCCCACCTGTTTGTGACTTCCATGAAGCACAGTGAAGGTGACGTAATGGAAACGTAAGCTCCAAGGGGTCCAAGAACATGATGACTGGGTGAAGTACACACTAACCCTGAGTTACCATGTAAACAACCCTTACTCCCCACCCTTTTCTTGAAACGAGAGTCTGAAACATCATAAAAATAAAAAAAAACTTTTATTTTTATGATGTTTCAGACATGCACAGCAAAGCCCCACTCTTTCTGCCCTAGTAGCTAAGACGGGACCCCAGCATCCTGGCTGAAAAGTTAGAGTCTCATCTCTTTGTACTGATGGAACTGAATAGCCAGAAAGAAAACAGGAGAGTTAAAAACTCACGATTTATCATTCCAGAAATACAGGAAGGTAACACACACGTTTCCAAACATCTCCTCATGAAGTGAGAATAGATACATACATGTATTTCAACATATCCACTGGGCTTCCAAGACATGGGTGGGCTTATCAACCACTCCAAGATCTATTCAGTATCTGCAGTTTCACCTGGTCCTGAAGCCCAGTATTCTCCATCCTAAAGAAATGTGTCCAAATGTGACTCTTGTGGGAAAGAGTCTATGTTCATGAAGATGGGAGAAGGTGAGTGGTGGGTTGACAGCTTTAAAGCATGAAGCTGGAAATGGGGAGCCCAACCCCAAAGAGAAAACACATTTCCTGTGGAGGGACCAAAAAGTCTCTTTTTGGCAGAGAGAGAGAGAGAGAGAGAGAGAGAGAGAGAGAGAGAGAGAGAGAGCAAAAAACTTTCTGTTTCTCTGCAGGGCATGTTCAGATAATATTAGTGAGATGCTCCATTTGTCTAGCAGACCAGAACTTGTTTTAATTCTGTTCTGCACTGTTAGAACTCAATAAATTGTTAGCAGCGTTGTTCCAGAGGTGATAAGATATTGTTAAAGCTTGGATATAAACTGTCCCTGACAGGTTCATGTGTGAGGTGTTCCCAGTCCGTGGTGCTGTTTTGGGAAGTCCTGGAGCCCTTCGGAGGTGGGGCCTGGTTGGCAGGAGTGGATCAGGGAAGTGCAACTCTGCAGGTTGGAGCCTGGCCCCTAGTTCTAAGCTACACTCTGTGTTACCTGATCTCTTGTGTGACAAGCCTCTGCCACACACTCCTACAGCCATGCCTTCCCCACCACCATGGCCAGAGAACCTCGGAAGCAGTCATCCAAAGCAAACTCTTCCTCTGCCAAGTTGTTTCTGTCTGGCATTTTCTTGACAGCAGCGCAAAAGTCAGAGGTGCAGAGGTCAAGCTCACTCCTTGCAGCAGCGACTGCATGCGCATGTTGGGATCCTGAACAGACATCATGGGCAAAGATGCCTTTAGAGCAGCGGTTTTCAGCCTTCCTAATGTTGCCACCCTTTAATGCAGTTCCTCAAGCTGTGTTAACCCCAAGCATAAAATTATTCTGTTTGCTACTTTCTAACTGTAATTTTGCTACTGTTATGAATAATAATGTAAAGATCTGTGTTTTCCGATGGTCTTAGGTGACCCTTGTGAAATAGCTGTTTGAGCCCCCTAAGGGGTCATGACCCACAGGTTGAGAACTATTGTTTTAAAGGAAGGTTCATGTCTGAGGTTCATTATTCTCATACAACACACACACACACACACACACACACACATACACACACACACACACCCCAAACAAACAGCAGCTTTCTTTTTTTAATCTCCTGTTACATTTTCCTCCTGTTCGGAAGCTTCAATGCCAGTGTCACAGTCTTTACTTTTAGCCAAGACGTCCATAATTTCTCCCTAGATAAAGGGCCTTGTGAACCTGTCTCTCTATGTGGTGAGCAGATCTCCTTAATTCAAAAATAGCCCCCTTTGGTTTGGAAATGCACTTTCCCTGGCTTTAGTTATTTGGTTTTAATGTGGGTTCACCATCAACTTAACCAACCTATTTGTTTAGGTGATTGAACACAGGATACCACCTGGCTGGCTTGATTGACCCGTCACCATATTCCACCTGTGATTGGTACCAGGGATCCTCACAGGAACACAGCCAATGAGTGAGAGTGCTGTTTGGAGTTCATACTCAAGACATCCCTGAAAACTACCTCCAACTTGCCTCTAGCTATGTCCACAGGAGGAAAAGGTGAGGAAAAGGTGGAATCAACACTTACACAGAGGTAGAATTGAGAGAGGAAGGGTATGACCTTGGATCCTCATCACTGACATTCACTCAGCTCTCCCTTCAAATGTATCAACTATATCACAAGTCTTCTATGCACTCAACCTTTTATACTGGGCAGCTTGTGCTAGGTTTCTGGTCCTTCCTGATTAACTTAGGTTGTACCTGCAGGAAGAAGCATCTTGCATACTGGTTTGTATAGAGTAGATACCTAATGGATGTGCAATGTTAAAAAGACACTATTTCTATTCTTTTTAAACAAATGAACTTTGAAACCCATAGAAAGGAGTCCAAATTATTGGTGCCAGTAGTACCCGCAGAGACACTTTGTCAAGTCTACTGCCATTTCAGTTCTTACTGGTACAGTGATGAAAGGGATAGATCAGAGCTGTCCACAGAAATACAACTGAAATGTAAGACGCTGCCAAAATTAATTACAGTATTCTACTTTATTTAACCTAATGTATAAAATTATCATTATACTGCAATCAATGTAAAATACATTAATGGCATAGTTTAATAACCACCTCCTCATTATCACACAGGTTGGCCATGCCTAATGAAAAACTCAGAAATCTGAAATGCTCCAATACCAAAACCTTTTGAGGATCACGTTAGCTCTGAGGATGTTCAGATTTTCAAATTAAGTGTGCTCAATCAGTAAGTCTGTGCAAACATCCCCAAATGTGAAAAACCTGGAAAACTGAGCACTTTGGGTCCCAAGCATTTTGCATAAGGCTTACCTAACTGTGACTAAATCTTTCAACTCTCAAATGTATTTTGTATTTATAGAATACTTCAGTTTGTACTAGCCATGGTTCAAGTACTCAACAGCAATACTTGATGAACACGTTGGATGGCATAACTATGCTTTAAAAATTCCAGTCCTGGTGCTGCTACGAACTAGTGCTTTGACCCTGAATGTAGACACACTCTTATGGTGTTGAGAAGAAAACAGGTTACAGAAGAGCAAGTAATAATGACGGCAAGGATGGGGAGGACCGAACGCTGTGGGTTATCAGGAAGGGCCTCTTGGAGGAGGCCGTCCGCTATTTACCTCGGATCTCAACAGTAAGATGGAGCCAACCACATGACCGCCCAGGGCGAAGAGACCAGTGTCGTTTTCCAGAATGAAAACAAAGAAGCCGAGTATCTGGTGACAGGAGACGCTGCTCTGTGACCTGTACGGCCACCAGCATCACATCATTTTGTAAGCTCAACGCTGTGGAGTGCCAGCAACAGCTGTTCGGTGTGCTGCATAGTTTTTCAAATAGTCCCTGCATCTGTTCCTCCTGCATCAAGAGAAGTTAAGAAGAGAAACAAACTTGGCAGAAGGTGGGGAAGGCCGTGGTGGCACTGAAAAAAAAAGAAAGAAATCAAGCAAGGCGATTTCAGGCAACTCCGGCTTTAGAATAGATAGGTACAGGTGCCCTGGAATAGCCCCAGCTGATCTTGCTCACGAACGCAGGGGTAGGGATTCAGGACAGTATTGAGCTTGTGAGGTCCTGCAGAGACACACGCCGAGCAGCGTGCATCTTGCTGCTGCCAAATTTGTCCAGACTTAGGGCTGGGCCCACTGCTGGCCGCCTCCTCCCACCCCCTTGCCTGGTCCTCTTTGAAAGCAAATTGCTCTGCAGGCTATTTATGACATGTCTCAGGCAGCTGCCGGCTTGGCAGCTTCTAGAGGAGTGTAGTGTTTGCCAGGCAGGTAAGAAACCACAAAGGTTAGCTGCTTTATCACAGATCTGCGCATTTGGGAGTTTGTGCTCGGCCTTTGCTTAGCTCTGCTACCCTCCTCAAGATAGTCCCACAGATAGCCTCAGAAAGGTTAACATGTTTCCTTGAGCCCACACAGCAATGAAGTGGTAGCTCCCTACCCCTTGACAGTTCTGTTCTAAGCTGAATGAGACAGCTTAGGCTGGAGAGAGGGACCTGTCACAACCCACGAACTCCTGATGGGCCACAAACAAGCAAGGAACTTGACCCAGTAGCTGGGGACATTCCGACTGTACACTCAGGTCTTACTGAGTCTAGTTTTCCACACTGTTTCCAAGTCGGCTCAAAAAATGCCCGATAGTGAATAGAAAAGATACACGGGTTAAGGGTTTGTGGACTGCACCATTGGGTTCAGAATCCAGAGACAGGGAAAGAAGAATGTGGAGGGGTCCTGCAGAGCCAGCTGCTAAACTCATTAATAAATGTCTTTGGGAGAGCATTTAGAAATGCAGGATCATAATATCCCAACAAGAATTTGAGCACAACATAGAGAGCAAAACCAGATCATATTATTAATCCTCAAAAAGTCACGCTACTACCTGTAGTGGAAACTAGAGTTTAACCTTGAGAGCCTCACTTAAGGGTGTGTGTAAGCCCGCAGGGACCCTGACACCCTTTCTTCCCCAGCCCCACCCAGAATGCTCACATGATTTCACAGCGCCTGCCTACTGGCCAGAAGTAAAGCTTTCTCCTGCCTTGTCATCCTCTGTTATTTCCGCTCTCTTGGCCATCTTTGATAACATTTGTCATTCACTCTTCTCAGTGTTGTGCCTTCTCTTGATGTCTGATGTCATAGGAGAGGATCCAGCCAGGTGTTGTGTAACACACTGGTCCCAGCTTAGGAGTTTAAAACGGGACAAATTCTGGCCTAACATTTTCTGTGGGTCAGGAAGCCAGGCATAGCTTATCTAACTCATTGGTACTGGGATGTCTCTCAAGCAACAAGGAGGTGCTGCCTCTAGCTGTGATTCTCCCAGCTAAGGCTGGCACTGTCCTCAGGCTCCCTCAGTGACTGCTGATGGACTCTGGTTTCTTGAGCGTGGCTGGACTGCTCAGTTCCTTGACATGTGGGGCCTCTCTACTGGGAGCTTCATCAAAGTGAACGCTCGAAGGAGAGGGTGGGGTTAGCAAGTGAGGACAGGGAAACCATGCCAGCAGTCTTGGGAAGCACAGTCATGGAAGTCTCCTCTCATTATTTTAGCTACATTCTTCTTGCTAAAAGGAAGTATTGGGTATAGCACCCCTTCATGAGGAAAAGGTTATTCAAGGGTAGGGACATCAGGATGTGAAGTCCATTGACCACAGTCTTGGAAACTGTCTCCCGCAGAAATTATGTGTCATGTCTAGTGAGCACTGTATGTACTTCCTCTAAATGCCCCAGGAAGGAATAGCCACAGTGAATCTCACATTTCCCTATACTCTTGCCTCTTACACTCCCTTCAGAGGACGGAGCACTTACTATGATACAGATAAAAGAAACTGAAGGTTCCCTCTTCTGCTCCATATTACTTATCCTTTTCACCACGAAGCAGCCAGGCTGGATTTCCTAAAACTCAGATCTGATCATGACAACCCCCTGCTCAGAATTTTTCAGTGGCTCATGGTGTCCATCACCCATCTTATCGTGAGTCTGGAGGTCTTGGGTACTGGCCTGGATTCCCTGTCCTGTCTCATTGCTCTCACATCACCTCTAGTTGACTCCGCGTCATGAGCCATGCGTATGCTCTGTGTATTCTTTTAAGCAAGATATTTTCTCTCCCCATCTCCCTATCAGATTCTGTCCTCCTCAAGCCCCATCACCCCCAGATAAATGAACACTCCTTCTCTTGTCCGGAGTGTCCATGGGGGAGAGATAATGCTAGCGGTTTATCACTGTTGCAGTTAGGTTGATCATTTCTGTGATGAAATGTCTTGACAAAAGCAGCTTGGGGAGGAAAGAGTTTATTTGGCTTACACTTCCACATCACTGTCCATCACTGATGGAAGTCAGGACAGAACTCAAACAGGCCAGGAACCTGGAGGCAGGAGCAGAGATGCAGTACCTGATGCAGAGGCCATGGAGGGGTGCTGCTTACTGGCACTTGCTTCCCATTGTTTGCTCAGACTGCTCTTTTTATTATTATTATTATTATAGAACCCAGGACCACCAGCCCAGAGGTGGTACCACCCACACTGAGCTGGGCCCTCCCCCATCAATGACTAATTAAGAAAATGCCCCACAGGCTTGCCTATAGCCTGACATATGAAGACATTTTCTCAGTTGAGGTTCCTTCCTCTCAGGTGACTTTAGCTCTGTCAGGTTGACATAAAATTTCCAACACAATCACTCTGCCCTTAGTCTCTTGTATTGTATCTGGTGTCAGTCAGTGTTATGGTTGATGACAACATTTTAGAAGATAATAACAGAAGTTCCCTAGGCAAAATGGCCTGGGGTCTCACTAGGTGCAACACTGCTTCTTTACACTTGGCTCTTGGCCTCTTCCTCAGTAAGGGGAAGCCCTCCCTGAGAACAGAAAGGGGTGACATCATACCTTTGGGCTACTATGTTTCTAGGGCTCCAAAATAGATGGAGATGTACTTATACCAATGAATGTATGGTATGGTTTTTGAATGAAAGATTTAAGAGTTTTGGACAAAAAAGATAGCACATCTGCCCTGCAAATAGCACACAAGTCAACACTGATTAATATGCAGGATGCAAGGTGTTTTGCATGGAGTCATCACCCATGTCACATTGACAACATTGTAAATCTATATAATTATTCCCATTTCACAGATGAGAGGACATAAATCCAGGGAGGTACTGGTGCTGAGCCACAGGAGACAGATACCTAGTGTAAATTGAGTTGGACCAAAACAAAGATGAGTGCTACTATTTTTTAAGCCTTTAGTATGTGCCAAACTTTTGCCAGCACTTAATATTGGTTCTCTCATTCTACCTTCCTTGAAACCATCAAAATCAGATACAATTATCTTTGAATAAAAATGAAAAAAAATCTAAACAGTTTACAAATATTGTCTCTGATTATGTAGCTAGAAAGAGGCCAGCATTCATATTCTTTTCCAGTACATATCTTATTGCAGTGGCATTTTAATGAAGAACTCAATTTCCAAGTATGAACTATTTTAGGACATATGTTAGAACCCCAGGCCAATAATAGCAGTGAAGGCTAGCCTTTTATTTTTGATTATTTTCCTAAATAATAACACTGGCATAAATATTTAGGAGGCTTGAAATCATCACTTTAAGACAAGCCATGAAATATCTTACAGTGAACTTTAACTCTACTTGACAGAGAAATCAAGGCTAATTTAAAGCCAGCCATGAAAATGTAACTCATGTGCATGCTAGTCCACGAAGGGAAACATGCCACTATACAAGGACTTGGGAGCGTTTTTATTTCCTGCTGTCTTGAAAGCAATTACTAAACCATAACTGAGGATTTTATTTCTCCTGCTGGCTTTTCACTTGCATTATGTAGCTGATGGCGGTGACATTAAATACTCTGAATATCATGGCCTTCGAGGGTGGGCACACGGCCCCCATACTCCATATCTTTCTTTTTCCCAGCTAGAGGGTGTCCTCTCTCCCTCCAAATTCCACACTGGGATCTGAAACCAGGCCTGTCTGGTATACAAGTCTGTGCACTGCCCTCACACAAACCCTTCTCAAGGGCTTTTCTTCCACCAATGCAGGCCACCGTATTGAACATGAAGCATGGAGCCCAGGACATCTGAAAATTGTTGTGTACCTGCACAACGGAAGACCGCGATAGTCTCTCTGGATCAAAACATAATTCCACCAGTTCCTCTGAATCCTCTGGGGTAAATGAATAGGAAGGCTTTCCAAGTCTTATCAACCAGGGGGTGGTAGGATTTGTTCATTCCTTTGTTTAGTTTGCTTTGTTTTGGTTTTTGACAGGCTTTTATTATGTAGCCCTGGGTGATCTTGAACTCACTGTGTGAACTGGCCTCAGACTCATAGAGATTGGCCTGCATCTGCCTCTGTCTTTGCCTCTGCTTCCCAAGCACTGGATCTAAAGCTTGTGCTCCATGTCCAGTCCAGTCCAGTGGTTTCAGAAGCAGGCTGATGATTAGTGTTAGCTGTAAGTTTCCATTTGCCTGTGTTTTTCAGGAGCCATCACAGATTTGTGGCTTCAGGCACTCAAGGGCCAGAGCTTAGAAAGTTGTGTGACCAAGCCCCTAAAGGATTCTGGTAGCTAGTCAGACAGAAGTCACCAGTTCCTCCTGCTCTACCAAGCACTTGCTGTAAAACAGAACCTGACCCCATGAAGTCTCTTGCTCTTGGCCCTTCATAAACCCCAAAAGGATGCTGCCTTGGTAGCTGGTGGGTGTTTGGCCCAAAGAATGGCAGCAAGATTTTCCATTTCTCTAAAAAGGCTCACCATTTACCTAGCCTCTTGCATACCTACTATTTCACTTGATTAAACTAAAACACATATCCCTTGCTGTGTATCTCAGAATTCTAAGCATTAAATGCAAAACAAGGATGATGATGATGGTGGTGGTGGTGGTGGTGGT
>CABHPP010119757.1:30099-45817 GCA_902168425.1 Peromyscus attwateri | reverse complement strand
TTTTGAAATGTGTCTAATGGTATACACAGGAAACAGGGTAAAATAACTCCCACTCAGAATTAGAAATTCCCTTGCTGCTTACTTTTTTCAGGAACAAGTATTGGAGCTTAGTGACCACCTCAGTACAGATGCAGATTTCCATTCTCACCCATGAAAGTGTATGACTTTCATAAGACAATGTAGTTTCTCTATTCTGGACCATATTTGCATGCGTGTGTGAGTTGTCCTTACTTTATTGCCTAGTTAAATGATTTTCAGTTCTCTGAGAAGTTTTGTTCTCCTTGGCTGCAGACTTTTAATAAAGAAATGTCTAAACTGTTTAATCCCTACTTTGTTGTAGTTCTGAACAAAACAACCACAAGACCTGGTAAAGCCAAACCCAAAGGAAATGGAGTGGGAACAGGTAATAATCACAGATGTTATTTCTCTTTGGTTGCATCAAAATTAAATGCTCTCTGTGGTGGTTTGAAAGAAAATGGCCCCCAAAGGGAGTGGCACCATGAGGAGGTGTGGCCTTGTTGGAGTAGGTATGGTTTTGTTGGAGGAAGTGTGTCACTGTGGAGGTGGGCTTTGAAGTCTCATATATGCTCAAGCCATGCCCAGTGAGACAGAGCACTTCCTGTTGCCTATGGGATCAAGTTGTAAGAACTCTCAGCTCCTTCTCCAGCACCATGTCTGCCTGCATGCTGCCTTGCTTCCCACCATGATGATTATGACTAAACCTCTGAACTGTAGGTGAGCCACCACAATTAAATGTTTTCCTTTATAAGAATTGCCATAGTCATGGTGTCTCTTCACAGCAATAGAAACCCTAACTAAGACACTGTCCATCTCATATAATTTTGTTGAATTCACACATCAATTTCTTTTGTATAAGTTTTGGCAAATATCTGTAGAATTAAAATTTAAAGTTTTAACTCACTTCAAAATCAACTTCAAATATCCCTAAAGATGTTGGAAAAGAATTTTCCAACTTTTCTAAACCTAGTCTACTAAATTAGCTACCATATATAGTCTTATTTCTCAAAAACAATTCCTATTAAATATTAGTTACAGTGAAAATAGGAAAAATCGTTGTTTTCCCTTTTTTCAAACTGTTTTACTTGAGTATCATGGTATCTGAAATTCTGGAAATTTCATTATTTTCAGACCAAATGAAAGAGGCCAGTCTGTGGATTTCTGAGACATTGCAGTACCTATTTGTGCTGAGTTATTTCATTCATTATTCCTGCCTGGAGTTTTAGCAGTGCATAATTTCTCAGAGTGGCATAGACTGGCTCTAACAAGAGCTATCTTTTCTCAGATCCTCTTGGAAGGAATTTAAGTACACATGTTTAATACTCAAATGATTCCTTGGAGGTTGCATAAATAATACATGTTGCTATGGTCCTATTGGAGAGCTGTTGGCCTCCAGTATAATCAAACATGATTCTTTCTAGGACAATGAGAATCATCAAAAGAGGGAAAATAGTATTATTATACTTTAACTTAGCCACAGTCCAATTTTTTTCAAAATCCACTTTTGAACCAATTATCTGTCATTCTCATCTTGCATACATTAGCCATCTTTGTAATATCTTGTCCAAAAACAGTTTGGGGCAGACAATTGCTTCTGTAATGTAACCACTGGACACCGGCAGAACAAATGGGTTGCCTTTCCCCCCATTCCTTGTTTCTCTCTCAGTGTCCAATCAAAATTTATGTGCTTATTCTGCGTTGTCCCTCTATTGGGGCCTTTGTCAAGGATCATCTTTTTGTTTATCTCTCAGGTGGTAAGGTCAGCAGACAGCACCCAGCCATCATCACCTTCAGGGTCAGTCCTAGCTGGATGCTGCCTTGAATATTTCTTATTTTTTTAACACCATTATAGATGCTTGTTTTGCATTGTATGGGTTGATTTTCTTTTATTTTAAGGTTAGAAAGTAGCCTACAGAGGCTGAGATTTTCTTTTGTTACATTTATTTATCTGTATGTGTGTGGGTTGGGGAGGGGAGTATGCACACGTGCATGCCCCTGTTCATATACAGACATCAGAGAATCAGGAGAATCTGCAGACATCGGTCCTCTCTTTCTATAGTGTGGTTCCTAGCTATGGAGCTGAGCTCATGCATGACCTAGACATCGTGTGCCTTTACCCACTGAGCCATCTTGCTAGCCCGAGGCTCATCATTTGGATGGGCCATTTTCTCGCTATTCTTCTTTTTTGTGGTTTCCACACATAGACATCACAGTTTAGTCAGGGTGTTCCACACATTAGAAATTTCTAAGTTGAGAAGTTGTGAGAAATGGCACAGTTTATTTCCTGACTCTTTAGAGAAGAAACTTGTCCACCCTAGCCCAGGGAGTCTGACTTCTCTTTGAAGATGACAACTACTGAGCTGGTTAGTCATTCAACTGTCACATTTTGAAGGTTCCTTACTTGCCAGGCAAAGTATTCTCCTGAAGCTCTCTTGGAGCATGTGATCTGGCAGCCTTTGTTACACTCAGACTCTTCTCCCTCTATCCTAATGGGGAAACCACACCTTCCTGCCCCCACATGGAGAATGCCTCCCAAGGAGAAACCAGACTCCTCAGGGTGAGGTATGTGTTTTTCTAGGCTGTGGCTGAATCTTCCAGGCAACTGGCTCATTGCTCATGAAATCTTAGCTAGGTGCTAGGATTTGGAGGCAAAAGCACAGAGACCAATCCTACATAAATATCACCCCTTTTAGTTACTGATTCACTGAGAATTGATTTCCACTGATACGGTCGGAAATCAGCATGTTTGTTTGCAAAGGTTTTGTTGCTATGGTTAGAAATATCCAAAATCATTATTTCATCTTGGACAAGAAATCACTAAGTGTGATGAATTACGTAAATCCGTAGCCTTCTGGAAAACTCCCATATGGCAGTGGTGGGCCATACTGAGGTTCCAGTCTTGGTGTCTTCGGAGCCAGCTGCCCTTTAAGCATTTGTGTCGATTAATCCTGTCCGAGAGAAAAGAATTCTCTCAATACATTGCCTAATTGGATGCTAGTTCCATACGATCCATTCTCTACAGTGTCTCTCATAATGGCTTCCCTTTTAAATTTTCTCCTCATTCTGATTCTGTGCTGCCTTTAACCTTAAATTGCCTCCCTTCTGACTCAGGGCAACACAAGTTCACTGGTTTACCAAGCCTGAGGCTTCATTGTCTCCATCTTGCCCCACTGAGCCCCAAAGTTACTGTTTGCTGGGTCCTTTCCATTGCTTCCAGATCGTACTGTAGTCTTTTTTCAAGGGCTGGTGTGCTGTTGATTTGCTGATTTATATCTAGAAATCATAATGGCATGCTGCCTCTGTCTCCATCTGTAGAGAAAGCAACTGGGAAATTTCTAGTTCGCTCTGATGTATTCTTCCTCTCTTTCCTCTCCCCTCTTCTCCCCTCCCCACTTGCTGACCCATGTCCCTCCCTCCCCCTTTTCCTTGATCTCCAACTCACTTCTGCCTTCAGGCACTTACCTGTACTCATGTGAAATTAGTGGATCTGCATTGGCCCTACAGGAACTGCTGGAATCCTGCAACTATTTTTGTGAGCACCACTCGATGGTGGCATGGTTACAGGACAGATGCTTGCCTGCCAAGGTCAATAACTCTCATGTAGAGTAATAATATCTCAGGAGACGACATATTAGGACTATAGTCACTTAGTGTCATTGTGAGGAGGAGAAGGAGCCAATAGGAGGACTCAGTGCTTTGAAAGGCTTTGGGGTTGGGAGCATGTGATTCTGAGTCGCAGCATTTCCTAGCTGTGAGACCTTGAGCAGCTTGTTTAATCTGGCCTTGGATTTCCTCATTTGTGTGTGCTAGATGCTATATCCTATGTAGAAGCTTTGTAAAGCTCAAACCAAGTAATAAATATGAAGAATGCTTAGATAGTATTAGAAATAAACACTTTGTATTTGAAAGACAAAACTATTTGGAGAAGGGCTAATAAGATCTACTCAAAAGCTGGGCAGTGGTGGCACATGCCTTTAATCCCAGGACTCAGGCAGAGGCAGAGGCAGGCGGATCTCTCTGTGTCTGAGGCTAGCTTGGTCTACAGATTAAGTTCCAAGACAGGCTCCAAAGCTACACAGAGAAAACCTGTCTTGGGGAAAAAAAAAAAAAAAGATTTACTCAAAGAACACCCAGCCTATTGGCATTCTAGTGTGTGTGTGTGTGTGTGTGTGTGTGTGTGTGTGTGTGTGTTACCTTTGAGAAATTATGGTAAATCAAAGTCAGTTACCAAACCAAGTCATCTTAGTGGCACAGTGAAAGAATTTTTCTGTGCCTGAATGTCACTGACAGAATAGTCACTCACATGGTCCATCTCTCTGGTCCCAGGGTACTAAGAACACCAGGTCACAGGAACAGCTTTTTTAGAAGAAATTTTCAAAGTCTTCCACATTCCTCCAGATATCAGCAGGGTCGGGTTCTTTACAGCAACAACTCCGCTCTATGGTACCAACTTCTGTATCAGTTATTTTTAATTCCTGTGCTAAAACACCATGACTAAAAGCAAATTAAGAAATTGTTTATTTGCAGTTACAATTCTGGAGGGCTGGATGTCCAGATAGGTGGGGGAGCCATGGAGACAGGAGCAGGAAGCTGAGAGATCACATCTCAACCACGCACAGGAAACACAGAACACAGGGAGGGAGTCGGGCAAGGCTATCCACTCTTAAAACTCACCCTCCTCAAGTGATGTCCTCCTTCCATCAAAGCTCTACTGCTTAAAGGTTCCATAACCTTCCCCAACAGCACCACCAACAGGGGACCAAGTGTTCAAACACATGAGCCTGAGCCGATGGGGAGACCTTCTCATTCCAACTGCAACAAGCAAAATTTTTATATTTGATCAGTATATCTGCCTGCACACTTAAATGAGTTTAAGTAATATTCTTTTACTTTTTCTGGGACATAACAATAAAACCAGAGTTGTTGGCATTTGGTTACTATAGTTGGTCATGTTAATGTACTAACTGGCTGTTAAATACGTTTTCTTATCTTTAATATGCAAACTACAGTCAGACCATTAGCATATGGATTCTTCTTTAAGATGATCATTTCTGAAGTTATATTTCCTACTTAGATTCTAAAACTGTTTCTGTTCTTTCTTAATAAAAACTGTCAGAGCCAGGCATGGTGGCACAAACCTTTAACCCCTGTACCCAGGAGCCAGAGGCAGGTAAATGTCTATGAGTTTAAGACCAGCATGGTCTATATAGTGAGTTCTAGGCCTGCCAAAGCTGCATAGTGAGACCCTGTTGAAAGAGAGAGAGAGGGAGAGAGAGAGAGAGAGAGAGAGAGAGAGAGAGAGAGAGAGAGAGGAGTCAGACTCATTAGGAAAGATTTATTTTGTAATATAGTTATAGAAAAGGGGAAAGAAAAACTGTAAGAGCCAGAGGAATAGGATGTCTGCTGTGAGACTGCATCTCCTAGAAATAACTGGGAAAACTGTACCCATAAAGTCCCACCAGCATGGCTGCCTAAACAAGACCTGAACAAGGACAATACCAAGAGACATGCCAACATGGAAGGAGGAAATCTCACAGGGCTCCAACCCTAGACAAAGAACTATAAGCACCTAAGAAATATTGAAAGAGAGAAATAGTCTTCCCCAGGGAAGAGCTGCCCCCTAATTGGTTACCTAATACCAAATCATCAGCCCTGCCTGAAATCATATACATACATGTAACATTAGACTGGGCAGGTTGTATCTATATATTTAGGAATGTATCTATATATCTCTTTATATATGCACATACACATATATTTAGGAGTGTGTGTATATATTGTGTGTGTGTGTTTGTGTTTGTGTGTAACAACAATTATAGAAGAAAAAGGCCAGAGGCCATGAATTTGAGAGAGATCAAGGTAGGCATAGAATACATAGGAGTTGGAGGGAAGAAATGGAAAATGATATATTTTAATTTCAAACAATAAAACAAAATTGTGTAAAGAAAGCAAACACTATTTAAAAAAAAATAGTATCACAAAGCTAAGGTGAGATATACTGATTACCTATGTCCTAGGGAAGCTTTCCAAAACCTATCCCAGATGCTTAGATGAAAGGTCAGATAACCACCATATTTGAGGGAGACAGAAGAGAAAAATATCACACAAAGCAATATTGAATTAGTTGCTTCCAAACAACAACTTGGGGTTCTAGGCCAATCCAGGACTATTTTATAAACCCCAAAATTAAAGATCCAGTTTGTAGCCTCAACAATCTAATAGACAAGGCTGGCACAGGAGTATTTTTTTTAAGCCAATTCAATAAGTGTAAACTCAACCACATTGGATTCTGAGGTTTTTTTTATGAGCATTGGTGAGTTGGAGGAAAATTATCTTTTTAACCACAAAATGTACCCATGAAGACTGGCAGAAGGTGACACTTCACCCTTGGTAAAAATCTGTCTGGTGAAGCAATACCTCCCAGGCAGCCAGGGCAGGATGAATGCCATGGAAAATTCTGACAAAACCAAAAACCGCAGGCCAGCGCCAGCTCTAGAGAGAAAAACAAAACCAACAAATGTAAGATTTTTAGTATTTTTTTCTGGATAGTAGAAGACAATTAAAATGGACACAAAAGCACTGGTGTTTATGTGAGAAATGCACATTTCCCTGACAACTCCATCAGGTGCCCATGACAGAATGTTTAGTAAATTTTTATTGTATAGTTATTCCTGTTGCTTGTCTCTGCTCCTAGGAACCAAGCAAGCACCTAAGCCACCAAGTACTGGGAGAAACATGTCAGTGGACCCACATGCCACAAAAAAACCAGGTAAGGAGTAAGAGGTGACCCCTCTGGCACCTCAGCTCTGAAATTTGCACAGTAACAGCAGTGGTGGATGATGAACAACACCTGTGTGGCCCCTGTGTGTGAGAACCAAATTAGCAGTAGATGGAAGCTGCTAGAGAAACATTCCAAAGACCATCTCTGGGGAAAGAAATGGGAGTTAAGTTCTTTTAAAACCCTTTTGGGGATACTGATTTAATGGTTGCTTCCTATAATACCCTGAGGAGTCACCATGGACAAGTGGTACAAAGCCACTGGGTTTTAGATGGTTTTCTTTTTTCCATGTTTTGCTCTTGTGTGACTTATTATGATATATTTGGCCTGAAATGATTTACGTTCCTGTTTTAAGAGTGTATTACATGTAAAAGACTTATGAAGCTCATCATCCAGTCTCTTTGCTTTTTAAAAAGATGCCATGAGAGCAGTTCTCATGTATTAGTGTTTATATTATCGTCCTCACCTGAGCAAGCACGTGGGCAGGCCCTCCTCCCCCATCTCCTACCTTTCCCTGCCTCTTTCTTCTTTGTCTCTTGTGGGAGCCCGTTTTCAGGTTCCTCGTGGCTTTACCCAGCAGGTCCGCATAGAGGATGATTAGGACCACGGGCCTGAGTGCAGGTGTCTGAGATGGTCTGCACTTGGCTGTGCTGGGGGGAGGTCTTTTGCCCCACCCCTTGGCGTCTCTATAAAAACCCTGGGACAGAGACAATCAGGGCCCATTGGAAAAGGTTCCAGGCCCTCTCGAGGCTATCTTTTATTTTTTATCTGTTTATCTCCACAATCTAAATCCTTCTATCTAGTACTTCCTGCTGCTCGCACTCAAGAAAACTCTGGGGAGTCTCTCCTCCTAGTAATAGCCTTGAAAATACTTAAAGCAATAAGGTATTTTTCTGGGTGGAGAATTCTTCTTCGTTATTTTTAAATCAACATAAATAATGCAAAGAAAGAAATACATTTCTCAACTCTAACAGGTTAAAGTTTGAGCTACGTTGAGTTGCTCCAGGCATGTTCAGCTTTTCCAACCGCCCTACAAAGTAGACTTGATTATGCTATAAAAAGCATAGCACTCTCCTTCACCTATTGGGTAGACAAGGTTTAAAATGGTACAAGTTCTTGGGCTGGTAGCCCTACAGAAGTTGTGGGCGGGAGAGCAAAGTGAGTGGGAAAATTGGCTCCTAGCCATGCCCCCCCTTGTGCAGAGCCCTACGACAGTTGCTTCACAGTGACCCTGCTCTCCAGTCACCGGATGCCCATTCCTGCCACGAGTGCTACCTTGATATAATTATTTGAAAAGTTCCAATGCTGTTCAGTTATAATCACATATTAGAGTTAGGGGTTAGCGTGAACCAACCACAAAAAGGGAAATTATATATATATATGCTCAACAATTTGAAGTCGAACTGGTAGATGGAAATGTAGGCTCACATCCAAAGGGGATTGGAAATGATAAAGTTTATCAATGCTTCTAGCGCATCTCTAGGGGAAAGATGTTCAATTCTTTATATATGACCTTCCAAAACATCCATGCCTACATATTTTACCTACAATTACAGGAGATGATTTACATATGCTAATGTGATTCATTATCCATGAATGTGTGACCAGCATAAATTTAGAGGAATCCCACTATATATTACCCAGAGGCACTTTTCTGTAAACTATAAAAGTATCTTACCATTCAACAGATACTCTGCTGTTTCTGAAAGCTTATTTATTTCAAACTGATTTTTGTTGTAGTAAATTCTGACTTTATGATATCTCTCTTAGCCACAATTCCAGGGACTCGTCGCCCACCCATGCCCCCTGGACCTATATCTCCCCAGAGAAAACCTTTACCTCCGAATAATGTCACCGGAAAGCCAGGAAGTGCAGGTATGTCCATTGCTTACCTCTCTTCTCTCTCCATGGTTGCATTTTCCTGGCCAACCCAACCCCTCTTGGTATGCTGGCTTAGGCAGTAGGCAAGGCACTGGCATGTGTGACAGACACATGCTGTTAATTACAGCCCGGAGGATTGACATACTGACTCTGAGTGGGCGGACTAAAAGAAAGCATTCCTCCTTATCTGGGCCAGTTTGCTTCTGAGATAACTGCATCCTTGGAGTCTAGAGAGAAGCTGCCTTGGTTTTCAGCAGCGGATGACTTCAGAGTAGAAGTAGGAGATGCTGCTGTACATTGCCAGCCCCTCAGGGAGAGTGGAAAATAACGCCCTGACTCTGCCTTCAGGCCGCTGCGAGTGTTACAGTGTTTGGGGAGGAATCTGAGCAGTCAGGCTGTGTCTTACTTCCATGTCTGGGTTCATGCCATCATAGAATGGTTCCCCCGACCTGGATAGGCACATACTTCGTCTCTATTCCAGCTTCACAAAGAAGTTTTATATTGCCACTCTATTCTGTGTGACCCCGGTATGCATCTCTGGTACAACAAAAAACAAATGGCTTTGTACTATTCATTTGTATTCTTACCTTCCTCTCATAGCTTGTGGGTTTTGTCATAATTGTCCTTAGTCTATTCTCTCTGAAACTCCAGAGCCTCATTGAGTGCTTAGAACATGGAGGAAATCTGATAGTAATAACTAAATGAATACATGAATGAAATGAAGACCTAGTGAAAACTGATCCAGTTCAAAACAAAGCTTTACCTTGCAAATTGTGAATTCTTTGACATTCCTTCCTTTCCACATCTCAACTTCCTAAACATTAGGTAGGAGGAAACTGGATAAAAACAGTATTAAAAACAGCTGTAAAAGATGAATGAAAGCGTAGAGGGTTTCTGTGAAGGGAGCTGGTGCCATTCCTTTTTGCAAGATAAAAGGCAGGCATGATAATGGCTTTTTATGATGTTTCATGATTCTGGGTCAGTGGGTCGAGACCCCTTTGGGGGTTGAATGAACCTTCACAGAAGTCACATATCAGATATCCTGCATAGCAGATATTTTTATTATTCAAAACAGTAGCAAAAATTACAGTTATGAAGTAGCAACGAAATAATGTTATGGTTGGGGGGGGTGTGTCACCACCACATGAGGAACTGTACTAAAGAGTACAGTTTAGGGAAGGTTGAGAACCACTGCTCTAGGCCGTTTTCCCCCCATGTCTAAGGGAGGATTCAGCCCCTAACTTGTGTTTGTGCCTTTCTGGGTCAAGGCTCAGTGAGTGCCTCATGAGGAGACCAGGTTTTTCTCATTAACTGTAACGTGAAGCAGCTGTGGCATGAGTGGCACTTGCCTCCAGGTCTGACTGATGAGTCACTGTGATGCCAGAGTGTGCCATGAGAACCCCGGGGACCACCCTTGCGGGAGTTCCCTGGGTAAGGCTGTGTCGGCAGCCACACTTCATGGGTCTTGGGTTTGGGCTTATGATATCCTGTTCTCTGTCAGAAAGTATAGCTTTGGCACAGCCTCTCTGCCCCTGAGCCCGAGGAGGAGCCACAGGCACATCCTATTTCTGGGATTAGCTCAGCTCATTGCTGTCCGTGCCCCACTGTCCACCTCTAACTGAGAGAAAACAGCTCCACTTCAAAGCCTACAGGCTGGTGACTATAGTGGTACAGTTCTGGTGATCTGGGAATCCACTGGATGTCTGGGCCTACTCTGAGGGTCTCTCACAAGTGCTTGTGAATGGTCCTGGCTCCCATGTGACATCTACCAGTTGTTGCCTATCTCTTAATCTACTGAGGCCCCCCAGTCCTGCTTTTCTCGCCAGGGTGAAAATGTTGCCACCACTTTCTGCTGACTCTGCCAGCTCTGGAAAGCACAGCTTCTCTTGGTTTTGCTTGCCATTTTATTGTGGCCCACTCCCCCTAGGACCAAGGGCCTGAGTCTGCAGGGGAAAAGCAGAAAAGCTCCATCTACCTGACTCAGCCATGACTGCACACTGAACTAAAATCCTTCAGTCCAGCTAGTATCTCTTGACTAGTAGCGTAAGAAGGACTTCTTTTTCTAGGAGGAGTATAAAACCCACCCTATTCTCCTCTTACTGTACTAAACACTCGGTCTTGCTTGGACCTTGAATCCAGTTTTGGAGACTGATAAGTAACTTTAGCATAAAGGAGTTGAACATAGCAACTCAGAGGAGCGATGTGCACAATCACAGCTTGCTCCAGGGATCGCTGTCCTCCTAGTCTGGTTTTCTTCTGTATCTGCCGGTTCATCTCTAAGCAAGGCCATTCCATCTCCTTAACTTCCTTCCCAGCGGGCCAAATGGTCAGGGGGAAAGTCTCATCATTCATTGTCACTTCCCTATTGGAAATCGTTTCATGGTCCTTTTACCTTAAAATAGCCTCCCCAGCAATGATATTCACGTTCTTCCGTGATATTCACGTCTGCCCTTCCTTGCCCCTCCACATTTAGTGGGACTGGGCCTTCTCTTCCCTCGACTGTCCTGTGTTCCCGAACTGATTCACAGACTGAAGCTCTTGCACACTTCCCCACTGATACCCCCCTTCCCCATAGACAGCCACTCCCTCTCTTTGTCCCCTCTGTGACTTTACATCGTTCTTTCACAATCTCTGTGATGTTTCGGGACCCTTGGCTCAGTCATCGATCTCTATCAGGAACCAGGTCTTGTTTTCTCTCCAAGCCTGGCTAATAGTGCCAAGCCGCATGGTAAGTGCTTAATAAACGTTTACTGACTAAATAAACGGGAAACTTGGCATGCTCCTACTGCTTTGGTTCTGCATTACAGGAATCATTTCCTCGAGTCGAGTGACTTCCCCACCCCTGAAGGCAACACTCAAACCTACTGGAACAGCTGCAGAGAGATCAGAAGTGGAAAAAAAGCACCCAACCACTCCTGCTTCCGAAGAAGAAATTGGTTAGTGTGTCGGTTCTCACTGGATGCTGTGCTACAAGATGCTCAGATATTTCAAATTAGGGCAAACCAAAAGCTTGGGGTCTTCAGTTTTCATTAATTTTAGGAATAGTTGTCTTTTCAAGTAATTATTGTCAAACTTTTGTTATGGAATATATTTTTTTTCTCGACGGACATAGAAATGCCGCGTTTTGTTTTGTTTTACAAAAGGTAGACTATCCAATCACCAATTTAAAAAAATAGATTACTAAATTACCCATCACTGTGAACTATAGATATTTTAATTTAGGAATGAGTATTAGCTTATTGGTTAGAATTTTTAATCCACTATTGTTACACTCCAGAACACTTTGCTGCAGGACCCATTAAAGGTATTTTTATTTTGGATAAAAGTATATTATAAGACTAGAAAAGGAAATCAAATCACCAGCCATCTGTCTAGGAGGAATAGTGGTTATCTTTCATCTGTACTGCTTTTGTCAATGTAGGGTGAATTTTTCTTTATCTTTCACCAAATTTTTCGTTATGTTTTCATTCTCAGGTAATCCGACCGATTTTAGTTCAAGCCCAACAAAAGAAACTGATCATCTTGGGAAGCCCAGATTCACAGGTATGTCTGGCTCTGCATTTTGACTTTAGGAAGGACTGTTCTGGTAGGTAGATCCGTCAGGTATTTACTGTGTAACTATTGTAGGAGCTTACTACAACGTGAATTTTCATGTTATGCAAGTCAGCTGGGCAGCAGGTGCAGCAGATGCAGCAGGCTTCTGATAGGCTAGCCTCAGGTCCACCCTGCATGCATGCATTTTGCTGCCCAGGACAAAGAGTAGTAGTGCTCCAGGAGAAGCTATTCTCACTGTAATACAAAGTAAAGAGAGGAGATAAAAAAAGTCGCATTTTGAGATCCTTTTTATGTTATATCTGCACAAGACCAAACCAAACATTGGAAGAGCACAACTCTTCTCATGGATGCACAGACTGTTTGAAGATACTGTTTTCCAAAGCAGTTGTATCTTTTTACATTTCTGACCAGGGCTCTGGTTTCTCCTCCTCCTCACCAGTGCTTGGTATAGGGAGTTTCAAAAGGCCTTTGCCATCTTTTTTTTTTTTTTTTTTTTTAGTTTTTTTGAAACAGGGTTTCTTTGTGTAGTTTTGCACCTTTCCTGGATCGATCTCTGTAGACCAGGCTGGCCTCGAACTCACAAAGATCCACCTGCCTCTGCCTCCAGAGTGCTGGGATTAAAGACATGCACCACCACCGCCTGGCCGGTCTTTGCCATCTTAACAGCTGTAGAGTGGTACATTATTGTGGTTTTAATTGACGCTTCCGGCCCACCCTAACAAAATTCCACAGAAATTTCCATTGGCCTTTTTTCCTCACAATTGTGAAGGCAAGGATTCTGAGATTGGCCTCTCCCCTTGCCTTACAGATGGCTTCCTTGTCACATGAGTGGTCATGTGACCTGTGCACTGTGCCTGTGAGTCCCTTCTGTCTCCCCAGGCTGATTAGGATAAGGCTTCACAGCTTTCAACCTCATTATCTCCAAGTTCTTACTTACAGTGTTATCAGTTTCTTTCTATATTTAAGTCTGTTGAGGGTACAGGCTTAAATTATTTATGACTATAATAAATTACTGAGTGACTGATCCTTGTATTTATTATGCAAGGTGTTTTCTATTTCTGATGGACATCTTCGCTCTGAAATCTAATTTGCTGATATTTACATATCCAGGCATGCTCTCTCTGGACTGCATCATTTGTCCACCTTTTACTTTTAACCATAATTTAATCTCTTTATATTTATACTTGTATTTTTTTTAGACATCATAGCATCGGGTCTTACTTTTCTTATATACTCCAACAATCTGTGTTTTGTGTATAGTTTATGGAAACTCTCAGATTATTAGTGATACCTTTAGGTTCATCTTGTTACTTGTTTTCTAGTCACCTATTCTTTGCTCCCTCTTTCTTCTTTTTTGGCCTTCCTTTAGTTTATAATTCCACTGCATGTGTCTTGTTCCTTATGACCCCTTGTTTCAGTTGTTCTGTGGGGAACGACAGTGTGCTTCCTTAACTTACCACCGTCTACTGCCCAGGGACAATGAGAACCACACCCAACACTCACGCCTTCTGTAGCTTCTTCCTTCCTCTTGACTTTGTCAACATCCACTGCACAGATTGGTTTCCATTTTTGTTTGTTTGTTTTTTCCAAGACAGGGTTTCTCTGTGTAGTTTTGGTGCCTTTCCTGGAACTACTCTGTAGCTCAGGCTGGCCTCAAATTCAGAGATCCGCCTGCCTCTGCCTCCCGAGTGCTAGGATTAAAGGCGTGCACCACCACCGCCGCCCAGCTGGTTTTCCTTTTTAAAAGTAAATTAACTTTTAGCCTCGGACTAAAATATTGTGTATAGGCATGTACACTGTTTCTACCACCTTCTGTCCTTTTGTGGGGGGCCACACTTTCAGCCAGTGAAACTTTTCCTTCAATGACTGCCTTACACTATGGGTTTCCCGGAAGTATTTTGTCATTTTTCACTGGCTATGGATTCTGCATTGAAGATGTCACCCTGTTGTCTTTGATGTGCTCTCTTCCTGATGAGAGACCTACTGTAACCCTCACCTTTAATCATTCTGTACATTTTCTCCCTCTCCTTTAAGTATTGTCTGTTTTTCATTGGTTTTAGGGAACTTAATTATGACTGATATAGTTCTCTTCATATTTCTTGTTATTAAAGGTTTTTGATTTTTAGCTTTTTTACTATGATTTAGAAGTTTGGGACATTTGAAGTCACTAATTTTTAAAAGTATTTTTCTGCTCATGCAACCCCCCCCCTCTACCTCGGGTACTTGAATTATGTCCATATGAGAACTCTTCAGTTTCCGGAAGCATACAATGTCCATTGTCCATTATCTTCCCCATCCCCCACGCCATTAGTTACGTGCCGTGTCTGTAAGTCTTCTGTTTGGCGTATCTTGTGTATTAGTTCTACCTCATGTAGTTTACATTTTATATAAAGTTTTCATCTCTAGAAATTTGATTGGAGTTGTTTTTACCTTATTTCATGGGTCATTTTTCTCTCTTGTATAATAATTCTAGCCTCTGTGCACATTCTAAGCTGGTCTCAAAGGACTGTTTTCTCTCACTACGAACAATATTTTCCTGTGAATTTGACCTTGTTGAGTGTTGTACATTTCATTCCTAAAATATTCTTGAGTTTTGTTCTGAGGTACAGTTGACTATTCAGAACCACTTGGTCCTATGAGTCTCACTTTGTTCAGAATGTTGGTTAGGGTGATGCTCATTCCCACTGCCTGAGACTCGCTCCCTATGAATTAGGAGGTAGGAACTGACTCTGAAGAGACCAAACAGCACCACTGGGTGTATCTATAAATACAGCATCTCTACCGTATATCCTAGAGGTAGAGTTTAGAGTTGGAAGGCTAAGGTATCCTCAGCACTATTTTCAAATGTCTGCTCAGAATGTGACAGCGAAGTCCTCGACTAGATGATCAGATTGACTAGTTCACCTCCTCCACCTTCTTCACAAGTTTCCTGTGTGCTAACTGTCAAGAGTCCTCTCTCTTTCCCACTCTCAGGCCCCCATGTGCGATATATCCCGAAGCCTGACAACAGACCCTGTTCCATCACCGACTCCATCAGACGGTTCCCTACCGAGGAAGCCACCGAGGGGAATGCCACCAGCCCACCACAGAACCCACCCACCAACCTCACTGTGGTCACTGTGGAAGGCTGCCCCTCATTTGTCATCTTGGACTGGGAAAAGCCACTAAATGACACGGTCACTGGTAAGATCGTGGCACTAGGATGTGACACTATGGTGGGAAGCTTTGGATAGCACAGGACTTCCAAACTGGGCAGCCCGGGTCAAACTGTGCTACAAAAATCCGCATCTAAGGCAGAGCAAAGTTCTGTTGTCCAAAGTGTCATAGGTAGAAAAGAGATACTGGGTTTTGTTATGGGCTCCTAGTTAACCGAGAACTTTAAAACTGTGTTCCTGCCATCCCTCTCAGAATCCCCTTCACAGTTTGAAAATACAGTCTTGCCGGGCGTGGTGGCGCATGCCTTTAATCCCAGCACTCGGGAGGCAG
>CABHPP010119757.1:0-29999 GCA_902168425.1 Peromyscus attwateri | reverse complement strand
CACAGAGAAACCCTGTCTCAAAAAAAAAAAAATAGTCTTATGATTTTTACCAAGAAAATCACATAAAGTCTATGAAGACTTGACACCTCTGATAACATTTAAAATAGCTTTCTTTTCACCAACCCAGTTTCTAAACTGGCTGAGAATTTCCAAACAGGCTAAAAATGATTTCAACTAACTTTGGAGAAATTGAAAATAAAATAAAAATAAATAAGAACTCCCTCACTCCCAGGCCATTTGCTCCTTATCTGACCTAATCCGTCTATAAATGGTTGTGGAAAATAAGAAACCTAGAATCAGTTTTTGAATTTGTTACAACTGGTTTGGCACACTTTGATTGTAATATAGAAAAGGAGGGTCAAACAAGAAATGGGAAACAGACTGACTAACATCCGGGATTTCTGGAGGATGGTACCTAGTCGGCGGGAGTCCATGTGACTCCTGTTGGCAGGCCCCTGTGGCAGGGATAGATGCATAGACTCAGCAGCTGTCTGAAGTAGACAGGAGCACTGTGGAGGGCAAGGGGGTGTGGGCAAGGAGACTCAGAACTTTCCAGAAATATTTTCTACTGTGGGTAAAGGGGAACTAAGCAATTGTCTCTCCTTCTCCAAAACCATGTGATCTGAGCAACTTCCCATACAAACGTTCTCTTTGCTGAAATGCCGTATGCCATCAGTTTCCTTTCTCATGAAGGGGCAGCCTCTGTTCTGAGAGAGTGTCTGTCACCACCAGTGTTTCTAGGAACCTGCCGAGTCCTGCTGACTCCTTTAGGGTTGAGCCAATAGATGCTGCTCTCTTAATTCCTAACAGTCAATCAACTTTCAGTATTGATTATCCACATCATGTATTCAAACATCCAAAACTCTTGATTACTCACCTTACTAATAAGAGTTCTAGTTTCCTGAAACCAAATGATAAACCAAATTTTGTTTGCTCTAAAGGTGTTGGGCTATGAAGTTGGAATTATTTAATCTGATATACCTAATTTCTAATACATCTCCATTTTGATAATATGGTGTTTTGAGACACGGTTTGTCTGTGTAGCCCTGGCTGTCCTGGAACTAACTACACAGATCAGGCTGGCCTCAAACTCAGATTTCTGCCTGCCTCTGCCTCCTGAGTGCTAGGATTTAAAGGGATGCACCACTGCCACCACCTGGCAAAGTTATATAAGTTTCAATTGTAGCAAGTCATGAGCAGAGTATACTTTATGTACCTAACCCACTGTCTTCATAATTACTTTCTTACTAGATGCTAATGAGCTGCTCAGAGTCTTTCACAATTAAAATTTCATGTCCAAGGATTACATTTAGCTCTTTAGCTACAATTCCACATTTAGCCATTGTTCTCTTAGTCTATCTTTAAACATCAGACCATCTCTCCTAATGATCCCCATAGATTCCATTTCTTGTTTTAGTGTTACATGAAATACCACTTGATTTCAGATGGGACTACCTCCCAGCCAGCAGATAACCCTGACGGCAAATGTTCTAATTCCCAAGTGAGAAGTAGGGAAACAAGTTAACACGTCTGTCAGATTCTCTTCTTCTGAAGGCCTTTCCCTATTGATAAGTGAGTCTGCAAGTTCAGAGACTCCTGCTTTGAAGAGAAATTTATGCAGACATTAAGGTTGTGGTTTTTATTTAATACAAAACTATCCAGGGAACATAAATAAGCATTAGGTTAAAAAATCCAATTCTCCAGCTCCAAACAACAAAGAGGTTTTAATACTTGGTTAACTGTTGCTGCTGACACACAGTTTTAGGGTCAGATTTGTTGTAGCAGGAGACCACACTCTGTGCCCGCCCCCCAAGAAGATAGCAAGAAACATGGTTTTCATTCAAGCACTGTCCCTCATACAGTGCTTTCCCTAAACTGGCCTTTCTACCAAACTAAGCTATGTATCCAAAGCAATGGCCAAGCAGTCTTCACCAGTTATTAGGTCTTCTTCCATTCTAATAAAGCAAGATTAGTTAATATCCATTCCCCAAATGCAGTGCTCTGCCATCTGGTGACTGAAAATTGCTCAAAATGGGATCATGGTGTCTTGGGGCTGGAGAATGGCTCAGCTATTAAGAGCACTTCCTGTTTCTTTCAGAGCACGTGGTGACTTTGATTTCCAGCAGCCATGCTGGGCAGCTCACAGTCACCTATAACTTCAGCTCCAGAAATCCAACACCCTCTCCTGGACTTCATAGGGAACTGCACTCACACGTACATACCCACCCTCATCCCCCCCACACACACACATACATACACACACACACACACACACACACACACACACACACACACACACACAATTAAAAATAAATCTATTTTTTAAAGATCATGTTTCTAGAACTCCAGTCAACCTGTCATCTCTATGAGAGTGTCTTTAGCATGCTATCAGCCTCAGGAACAATTAAGTCAGCTGAGATATAACACAGTGTCTACTGTTTACTTCCATTTTCAGAATATGAAGTCATATCCAGAGAAAATGGGTCATTCAGTGGGAAGAACAAGTCCATTCAAATTACAAATCAGACCTTTTCTACAGTAGAAAATCTGAAACCAGATACAAGGTAAGGCCCAGTGCTATTCCAGGTGAATTCTGAGCGTTGCAGAAACTACAGCCATAACAAAGGACAGAATGATACCTTCTCTGCTTTAAGGAAGGATCTTGTTTGAATTCTGGGTTCCTTTAACTCAATTCTGAATACCTCGTATCCCATTTTCAAAATATTCTTGTTATTAGGGATAAAAAGAGCTAATAGGATGGCCTTATAAGTTAACAGTATAAATGACAACATAAAAAAATAGGCCATTAGCAAATATTGATTTTTGTTTTGTTTTCCGAGACAAGGTTTCTCTGTGCAACAGTCCTGGCTGTCCTGGAACTCAGTTTGTAGACCAGGCTGGCCTCAAACTCACTGAGATCCACCTGCTTCTGCCTCCCAAGTGCTGGGATTAAAGGTGTGCGCCACCACTGCCCGGCTATGCAAATATTGACTTTAAAATATCAAAATTTAGAGAAGTCTGTGAGCTAGAGATAAATGGAGTGTGCATGGTATCAACTGGACTTGAGGACTCGAGTCTGATGCTGGAATGGAGAAAGCAAGGAATGCAAACTACTTGATAGAACGCCAAGATTGTATTTAAACCTATTGGCCCCACACTGGAGTAGTTACTGTTCTATTACAGTGATGAGAGAGCATGACCAGGGCAACTTATAAAAGGAAAGCACTAACCGAGGGCCTACTTACAGTTTCGGAGGCTAAGTCCATGATCACCATGGCGGGAAGCATGGCAACAGGCAGGCATGACACTGGAGCAGTAGCTGAGAGCTCACATCTTAGCAAGATGGAGGTAGAAAGAGCAAGAGACTGCCTCTGGCTTCTGGCTTGAGCTTTCTAAACCTCAAAGCCAACCCCCAGGGCCACGCCTCTTCCCCCAGGGCCACGCCTCTCCCCCCGGGGCCCCGCCCCCCCCCCCAGGGCCACGCCTCTCCCCCCAGGGCCACGCCTCTCCCCCAAGGCCACACCTCCTAATCCTTTCCAAACCGGCCCACTCACTAGGGTCCAAACATGCAAATAGATGAGCATATGGGGACCATTCTCATTCAAACCACCACATGGTCAGCAGCCCTTTGCTTTGGGGACTTTTTACACTGCAAAGGAGAATAGAATTTTGGGGATCAGTTGCATATTTTACTGTTTATACATTAACATGAGGTCATTCATATTTTAGTATAGTTTTATGATGTCTTTTCAGTCGAAAACATCAATTCATTTTATTACTGAAAGAAAAATAAGGCCCTCAGACATTTCTGATTAGCTGTAGAGAAGTTCCTAGAAGAGGTTTCTTTTCTTTCCTTAGTTTCCTTTGGTATACCCCTCTCCATCATCTTCTGACTGGGTTGAGCAGTACTAGGGTATTGATAGCGACATAAGAACAAGCCTGCTTTAACTCTAGCAGTAGGGACATTTTCCTGATCATTTTAGAGGAAAAGAAACAACTAATTAATTGAGGTTAACTATGTATAAACTTCAGTCCTTTACTGCAGAAAAAAAAAATACATTTCTTATGCAAAATGATTTTTTTAAAGTGCCCTGTTTTGAGCTGCAACATGGGAAACGTTTCAACTTTTAATTTTCATGAAAGGTTTAAGTTAGCCAAAATAAGCATATTTTTCAGTTAAAGCCCAGTTGATCTTGATTCTGCTTCCTTAGAAAGATTGAAAGAAAACCCATTTTTTTCACTGTAATAGATTTTAAGGAAAGAATTAAAAAAAACATAATTTCATTGGACCTTTTTAATAGGTAGATTTATGCTTGCAAAACTAAAGTTTTTCTCTTGAGTTGCCTGCCTTTTATTCCATTTAATAGCATGAGCGGTGCTGTATACTATATCCATGGAAAGGCATCTATCTGCTTTGTAAACGTACACGGTGTTCCTTTTCCGAATCAAGCTGTCCCCACAGCTTCTCAGAGTGCACCTATTAGCTTGTGACATAAATGTAGAACACTCTTTCCAGGCACATTTGAAGCCAAATTTGTTTGCCGAAGCGTCTCATTTCCATTTAACTAATGTTTATTAAGTGCTGCTGGGGCTAAAAAACGGCAAAGGATGTGGTGTCTGCCTTTGAGCTCAAGTCTAGCAGGAAGGTTAATTAGTAAGTGTTCTACACAGCGTGGCAAGAGTTCTCCAAGTGGCCTGTGGGAGTGCTGGAGGAGGTCGGGGAACAGCACTTGCTGGAGTCTGGGAAAGAGAAAAGTTGAAAGATGGGCTGGGTCTTGAAGGATAAATGGAAAAGCACTACATGGTGGTGGTGGTGGGGAAGTGAGTGTTCAAGAGAACAGAGCACAGAACATGACAGTCAGTGCATAGAAGCCAACTGGATCATAATTTAGAGTTCTCTCCAGGGTTCCATGTTTGAATATCTGAAAGAAAGTTGCTTTGGAATGATTTACTATAGTTGCATTATATGACAAGGAGACATGTGTGAATACTGTATGTTAGTGGTTTTTCTGTTATTTGACCTGATTTTTAAAAATCTGAAATCTGAAAAGTGGGATTATCTAGCATCGAATCTCCACATATCCCATGGGTGGTTGTCAATGTTAGTGTTGATCAGTGAACCAGAGAGAAAGAAATATAGAAGCAGAGATTAAAGATTTGCAGACTGGCGTGGGTTAGACATTCTATTCTAGAAGCTAAGGAATATTGGATCACACACTCCTTTCACAGCCAGCTCTCCCCAGGTGTCAATCTTACAATGCAGGAAGTTCAATTTCTTGCTTTTTCTAAGGGGCCACCCAGCAGCTGTTTGCTGATGAGAGGACTTAACTCAATACCTGGTGTCAAATGTTCCTGTCTCTGAGCTGGTGCCTCCTGGCCATAGCCTGCTGCTGCAAGGGACTGTGGTCTCAAATGTGCACAGGGGTAGGGAGCCATCACTTAAAGTAAGGGAAGCAAAAGAAGTCTAGAGATTGAAGACAAGTGCTATCTCTTCTTTTGGACAGAACCTATCTCCCTTACTACCTCTAAAACAAAAAGAATTGTGGGAATGTTGGTATCCGTTGAATCAGTGTCATAGTTTAAATTTCTATTGCTGTGAAGAGATATTATAACCAAGGCAACTTATAGAAGAATAGCTTTATTGGAGGCATACTTAACAGTTTCAGAGGGCTAGAGTCCATGACCATCATGGCAAGGGGCATGGTGGCAGGCAAGCAGGCATGGTGATGGAACAGAAGCTAAGAGCTGGCATCTTTATCCACAAGTAGGAGGTAAAGAGAGCTGACCAGGAGTCTTTTGAATCCTCAAAGCCCAATGCCAGTGACACACCTCTTCTAACAAGGCTACACTCCCTAATCCTTCCCAACCAGTTCCATCAACTAAGGACAGAGGATTTGTCTTAGTTAGGATTTACTGTTGCTATGAAGAGACACCATGACCATGGTAACTCTTAAAAAGGAAACATTTCATTGTGGTAGCTTGCTTACCATTCAGAGGTTCTGTCCATCATGGCGGAAAGCATGGCGGCATTCAGGCAGGCATGTTGCTGGAGAAATAGCCAAGTGTCCTATTTCTTGCAGCAATAGGAAGTCGACTGACTGTCACATTGAGTGAAGCTTGAGAAAAAGACCTCAAAGCCCACCCCCTCAGTGACACACTTCCAGCAGAAGGTGTGGCCCAGATTAAAGGTGTGCCCTCCAGCCTCAAGGTCTGGATTAAAGGTGTGTGTCATCCAGCCTCCTCGAATAAGATCACACTTCCTCCAACAAGGCCACATCTCCTAACAATGCCACTCCCTATGAGCTTATGGGGGTCAAATACATTCAAACTACCACAGCATTCAAATATATGAGCCTATAGGGGTCATTCTCATTCAACCACCACTATCAATACTCCAGCCCACCCCTCAATACTACCTATTTATTTCTTCCCCACCAAATCTCCTTTCCTATAATTGGCCAGGAACAACAGTCCTTTCTCTTCTAGCAGAATGTAGCTCTTGAACTCTGAAAGTAAAAGTGTAGAAAGAGCCTCTCTTATCTGAGAATACTTAATTCTACAAATAGGGGAGCTGATAAAGAGTACCTCAAACCATCAATCTGGCACCAGTGCTGATAGGGCCAGACAGTGTGGCTTAGCCGATCCCTGGGGTCTTCTGGCACATAGTCCTGGGGTAGGCAAAGCCATGCAGAGTCAGAATAAATCAAGATGCGGATCAGCCCATAGTGAATGGTCTCAGTCAGCAGCTTGACTTTGAGTCTGCCTTGAGATGAACTGGAAAGTGCTTTATTTGGTAACATTGATGGTATGGGCTCTTCCTGATGAACTGGTTGGCAATGCAGATGGACACACATGATCACTCTGGCTGAAAAGGCTCTTTAATCACTCAGGTCTGTTCCAGAAAGCTTACTCTACTGAAAAACCAAAGAATCTGTTGTCTATGCCAGAATTACATGTGGTCCAACAATTTCCTATGGAAAATGGACTCTGGTAATTAAGATAAATCAAATTTACTTCATCTGTTCAAGCGCTTTTATTGACAACTGTGGTCTTGGGAACAGTTCTTCCTCTAAGACTAAAACCTACCAAAGTTTGAGAGTCTTGTTTACACTGAGTTGATAAAACATTGGCACTGATGGTTAGCTGCAACACAGACAGTGACTTCTTATAAACTGAATCTGGCTCCAAGAAACAGATGTGTGGAATAGCCATTATGCCTGGATCACAGGGTTTATGTGAAATTCAGGTCTCTGCAAATTCTTTATTTACTTTTCAACACCATCTATGGATTTGTTATAAAGTAAAATAAGGTGCCAAAGCATAGGGCATTTTACTTAAGTTTTATTGTAGGTGTGGGCAACAGGCAAGTAATTCCTTCCTTGTTAAAGAAAGAAATGGAGGCGGTTGCTCAGCTAGTAACTTTTCGCCAGGCAAAAGGACAGTTCTCCAAGCGTGGATCTATACTTGTTTGTTAAAGAGAACAGTTCTGTGCTCATCACTGTATGCCTTGTTATTATAGTCTCTTTGAATTCCTTGTATCTAGAAAGGTGGAGGGAAGTCACACAGCACCAGAGTTAGAAGAGAAGCCCAACTCCGGAATGTCTAGTTTCTGACCCCTGACCCCCAGAATGGAAGACACAAGAAACTTCTCTTGGGGCATAATGGGCAGCCAGGTTGTGACCTCCATGATTTCTGCGTCTGTTTTCCCTTCTGTCACTTCTGTTCCTTCTTCCCCTATCCTCCCGCCCCTTTACTTTCTCTTCTCTTCCCTTCGAGACAAGCTGGTATGTTGCCCAGGCTGGCCTCAAATTTGTGATTCTCCCTCAGCTACGTAAGAGGCTGAGATTACAGGTATGTGCCACCATGCAGGTTCTGTCCCTAATTGAGGTGTCCTACTCAACTCTGTCCCCAGCTCTTTATCTGTATTCCCAACGCTGAACAATGAATGACATTACATGTTGTTAAGTGTCATGAAATGCTGTAGCCCTCTACTGTCCTTGAGATGAGGTCACACAAACTGTCTCATTGCTTTTTATTCTTTCTTATTCCACTTTTCCTGATTCTCTTCCTCCGACAGTAGACCTCACTTTCTAAACAGGTCTCCGGCACTTCAAGATTGCAACAAGGGTAAAATGAGCTAATAGTCACACAGTCCAAACCAACAGACAGCCACTGAGTGTTTTTGTATAAAAACAAGTTTTATAAGAGGCAGTTTACTTGAGGCTTGAGACTCTTGTTAACCTAACTTTTGTAACCAGTAGGAAGTTATGTAACTAACAGTACATTAAACAGTGCAAGCTGTAACTCAGCTCTAAGTTTATGCCAAAGCTGAAGGCTATAAAGGAGTGAGGGAGTAATGGAGGTATCCATCCCACCGGGGTCTGCAGCTTTACTCTGTAGAGGGTAGCTCCCAGGGGTCGACATTCTGCTTTTGGCGGATTAGCTCAGTAATTAAGGACCATACTTTCTGGAAACATTTTTTCACTTTGTTCCAGTAATTGATAAATTTTTAATTTGCATGCCAATTTTTACAGCTGTTCTCAAAACTATTGGTCTCAAATTTCACCCTTCATTATCCTTTCCTGTTAGGATAATTCGTAGTTTTTTCTTAAGCCCTTCTACGTTTCAAAATCTTGCCACTGCCCATCACTTTGTGGCTTCCTAAGAATCAAATACTGTTAAAACAGTATTTATAAGTCTTTACATATCTTCCCCTCCGTTTCTTCTGTTCAGCTGCATGTGGATTTTAAGATAAAATGATGATAAAATGACAACCTTCTGAAAGTTCTTTGACTTTCCCTTAACTTCCAGTCCCACTGTGCAGTTAAAACACCGTTCTGATTCTGGTTCTGGTGCCTCAAACAGGCCCATTATTTCACTGTTTGGGGTCTGTCACTCTACCTCGGTACTCTGAAAATCTGCCATTTGTATGCTCTCATTCTTTTCTCATCTTCCTGAGCACAGAGTAGGTCTTCTTAATGTTGAAAACTTACATCTTTAAGTTCAGGGAAATTTCTCACACAGTCTCTAGGACTGAAGTCTCTATAGTTTCTGCCAGTTGAGTGTTCAAGAGCAATCTAATTTTCTTATTTTGTAACTTTGACTTTTAGTTCTAGTTATCTGTAGACTGTCCACTTTATCTTCAAACTTCTATTTAGTCTCTTTGTTTATTCAAATAACTGATAAAATTTTGAGGCAGCATCCTCTATGTACAATCTTTATTGAGACTTTACTCTTAGAGGCATATGGTGTCACTCATGTGACAAAAGGTGCTTTCTGGGAAAGAGTTTGCCACCACAAATATTTTTTGTTTATATTTTTACATTTTTTTTGTTAATCAGCCAAAACATGTCCTCATGTTGTTGAACATAGTTTAAAATTATTTCTTTCAAACTTGTATCATAAGACATTGGAAAAAAACCTTCAGAAAAGGTAAGTTATGAAAACCTGTGGCCATGCTAGAAGTAGAGATCAAGTGTAAGTAGCTAAAATAAAGTGACAAGAAAGGAGTCCAGTGGCCAGATCTGGCCAAGGCCTGGGTTGGCCGGCAATGGCCTAGAATAGATGTGACATGCTCTCCCATTCAGATCAAACTGCAGATGCCTGTGAATTTGTGTGCCTCCTACACTCAGCCTGCCAGTTTTGTGAGGTTTTTTGTTATCATTGGCGCTGTTATGTTATCATTGGAGCTGTTTGAGGCCACTAGGCTTAGGAAGACTATAACCTTGGAAACACCCCATGTATGTGACTTAAGTAAATGGCATAGGTGTTTTCAGATCAGCCTTGTTTATATGGCTGTGATCATGTGTGTGCAAGTGCAGTCCCATGTGTCCATGCCATGACGCACTGTGGAGGGCAGAGGGCAGCTCTGCGTCTTAGGCCTGACTTTATATTTTAAGAGGTCTCTTTCGTTGTTTGTGGCTATGTGGCTATGCAAGCTGGCCTGTGAGTTTCTGGAGATGCTTGTCTTCACCTCCATCATGCTATAGGAGCGCTGAATTTGGGATTACAGTTTATATGTGCTGCCCTCCATCCCCCAGCCCTGCTTGGTATGGGTCCCAGGGATTGGCACGCTGGTTCTCACACTTGCATGGCACTCCCTTTAACCAGAGTCATCTCCCGAGCCCGGCATTTTCTTATGGTAAATGGCACAACACCTTACATCAGTTCTTTAGCTTCCAAAATGCTCTTTCTTGTATGTAAGAATTAAAAGGGAAATTTAACCCTATTTCACAACTATTTCAAGTTTGGAAAAGTAAAAGTATTACAACAGTTATACTTCACTGTCCTGAGATGAGACTTTGGGAGAGTACTTCATGGGGTTTGTGTGTTGGATTATTTTATAGACGCAGAATGATTATGTATAGTAAGGACTTTTTTTTTTTTTTTTTTTCGAGACAGAGTTTCTCTGTGTAGCTTTGTGCCTTTTCTGGAACTCGCTTTGGAGACCAGGCTGGCCTCGAAGTCACAGAGATCTGCCTGCCTCTGCCTCCCGAGTACTGGGATTAAGGGAGTGCGCCACCACTGCCCACCTGTATAGTAAGGACTTTAAAAAGTGGTTCTTATCACATGACCACTAGACTCTGTCCTACTAGACTCTAGGAGTGATCTATAAATAAGGAAACTTACTCCAAGGATCCACCCCCCACTTTGTTTTTAGCACCACCTCTGTACCAAACTGAGAACCATCATCCTGTTTCTCACTTGCTTTTTACCTTGTATGGTCTACATTTTTACTTTGTAGCAAACTTCTCAAAGATGAAATTTATCTTCCAAAAACCTTGCAAAGATCACGAAACACTATATGCTGAATCAGGCTGTTTAAGCATGCTTGCAAAGGCAGCTGAGTCCTCTGCTGAAGGAAGTCAATTTCAGACAATGCTACACTGCTTTCCTGCTCTGGGTGTCTCAAGAGGATTTACAGTTTATATAGCTTGTGAAAATGATCTGCCAATTATGCAAAATTTTATGACTCACTCTTAAGGATGAAGCCCAAGCAATTCCTCCCCACCACCTTTTTTTAAGAACCTGAACAGTATGAGCCTGACAGCCTAACTTACTGAGGGGAGGGAGAACAACTTCTCAGCTCAGCGTTGTGTTCATGCTCTTCGGATGCTAGCGGGTCTCTTTTCTGGACACCCTGGCTTCCTGTGATCTATATCAGACCTAAGTTCCAGGAGACAGAACCAGCACTGCAAAGAAACATTCTCATGTGTATCCATTCTTGCAGCTAGTAGCTCTCAAAACCAATGGCCACAGAACTCATCCCAGTAACTTACTCAGCCTTCATTTTCAGTCACAGAGGTGGGACAAATAACCTGCATTTAAAGCAACTTTCCCCATTGACACCCTTTCCTGTGACTCAGATGTCACAATGAGGGACACTGGGGTGACAGGGAAGAACAAGGAAGAACGCCCCATGTGACATGAAGCAAAGGAAGGTTCCTTGTTGCTGGAATTAGAGTAGGTTACCACGTATCTATACATCCATGGTAAACCCTACCTGGTTATTTCTACTAATTTGTTGTTTTTAAGACAGCTAACTTTTCATTAATGTTTTTCTTGTATGAAATATTAGACAAGATGTTGAGGAAGTAAAACCTGAAATTGTCATGATTTTAAAAAGAAATAGGAGTTAGTATAACAAGAAAATGTTGTTTCTTGAACCCCTCAAAAAGATGTTACTATTATTTTTATTTCTCCTTATACAGCTATGAATTCCAGGTGAAACCCAAAAATCCACTTGGTGAAGGCCCTGCCAGCAACACGGTGGCATTCAGTACTGAATCAGGTAATCATGTCAGCAGTAATCTACAGGGATGTGGAGGGACGTAATCACAAGTAATCATAAGCATAGGAGCTTATTTGAAACCCAGTGTCTTGATTCCAAAAAGTCCATGAGAAGCTAATAGATGAAGGTACTTAGAGTTATCACTGCTTTTCTTCATTTAGGTTTATGTGAGGAAAGAAATTAAAATGAAAAACTGTAATCTATACCCCAAAATGTAGTACACCAATGCTTCCTTGCATGCTCAGAACAATGTACATCAGAGAAGGGAAGTCATAAGTTCTATGAAACTATCTGCACATTCCAAGCTTCAATTCCTTAAAAATCTGTATGTAGCCGGGCAGTGGTGGCACACGCCTTTAATCCCAGCACTTGGGAGGCAGAGGCAGGCGGATCTCTGTGAGTTCGAGGCCAGCCTGAACTACAGAGTGAGTTCCAGGAAAGGGGCAAAGCTATACAGAGAAACTTTGTCTCGAAAAACCAAAAAAAAAAAAAAAAACCAAAAAAAACAAAAAAAACCCTGTAGGTACAGAAAAATTTGAAACTATATCATAACTTGGTAACTTTACAATTAATAGTTTTTGTAGAAAACTAAATGAGAAAGCTTTTGAAAAAAGCTAGAGTAAAACCTATGGTCAAATCTACTCAAATCTTATGTAAAAGATACAGCTGAGTACCTTTAGGATAATCAACAACCATTTCCAAAACAAAACTTTCAGATTCAGTCTTTAGCAAGATTGTACATTATGCAAACAAGAGCTAAGTGTACACACCCATCTTTTTTTTTTTACCATAACACTGCAATACTAGAACTTTACCTAAAAGGCTCTTTTGTGTGTGTTATTTCTCCTCAGCTGACCCAAGAGTGAGCGAGCCAATTTCTGGTAAGTACTAGTCTCAATGGGGACTACATACATTTCTAAATTAGGTAAGTACCGTAAAACTTGAGCTGAGCATCTTTCTATCTAGAAAGACAGAAGAGGTTCACTCTTAAACACATCAACATTTAGAACCCATTGGGGAGGTGGTGAAATTTGCTTTCACTCATATACTAGTTCACTCAAAATTTAATTTGCTCACATTAAATTTTATACTATTGTTGCAAAAAAGAGCCTTAAATGTGTCTATACACCTAGCACTGCAGAGACAAGTCCAACACCTAAGATATGCTCTGAGATTTACTTCGCTAGTGACAGAAACTTACATTGGGGTTTTCAAACCCTTTCAAGTATTTTCAGCCTCCAAAATTCACAGTATTAAAGAAATGAGGTATCAGGAAGTTGGCAATGAATTCTGCAGGCTGCTTTTGTTGTAACGCTTTTAGTCCTTCAGGGTTAAATACTGAACCCAAATCATGTGTTTTCCTCATGCAGCAGGAAGAGACGCCATCTGGACTGAAAGACCCTTTAATTCAGACTCCTATTCAGAATGTAAAGGCAAACAATATGTTAAAAGGACATGGTATAAAAAATTTGTCGGAGTACAGCTATGCAACTCTCTCAGATACAAGATTTACTTAAGTGACTCCCTCACAGGTATGTTCCAATACCCTAGCCTTTCCTGTGGAGTTTGACTCAGCACTTTATACAAGTTTCCTTCAGAAAAAGATGTTACAGAGATAGTTAAAACAATCTTAGAAACGTAGACTTAAAGATCTGCAACTTGGAGGCAGATAACAAAAATGTCACATAAAACAGTGACACCATGATCAACTTGAATGCACAGGCAGGCACTTGACAGCAAAGCTCGGTACTGTCACAACCATCCAAGAATGAAAATCCTACTACTAATCAGGAAAGGAATATGACATACTGAAAATGTCAGAAGGGCTCAAACCCTTTGCACGACATTCGTTTAAAATGTTTTCTTCTATATCCATATGGTGGAGACTTCGGTTGCTCACACATTCATCAGGTACTATTCTGGGTTTGGTGGGTGACAAAGCACCAAATGCCACATTCCTGTTCTCATATAGTGTACCTCTCCTCCTTCCCTACAGGAAAGGAGGCACAATAATAAATATGTAAATTAAGAGTGTCACACAGGGTTAGACAGAGTGTGGCTCAGCAGAAACAGAAGCTCCTTTAGGTGAATAGTTTTAGGGACGGTCTGTCTGCAAAGGTATCATGTCTGCTTAGAATAAATTTTGAGACAAAATCAACTACAGAAAAGTCTAGGAACAAAGGACCTCTGGAGAGGCACAGGAAATAGAAAGTGCAAAGGCCTGAGGCAAGACATACTGGTCAGTCCTACTAGTTTGGGCTGAGATTTAGTAAAGGAGAAGCTGTATTCCGAGTATGATGGGAGACTGCCGGAGAGAATCATGGAGTAATAACATGACTTGCATTTTTAAAAATCACTGTGATCTCAAGGGGAAAAGGAGAACATTAGGAAGTAAGAGTACAAGCAAGGATATCAGCTAGGAAACCTTTCCTAGCTCAAGAGACGCTAGGGTCTTACTCTGGGAAGTAAGAGAAAAGAAAAGCAAAACTATCCTTTGAAGTAATTATGGAATTGCCATACACTAAAGAACACTGTTTCATTTCTGGTTCTTCAGGCAAATTTTACAACATAGGAGATCAGAGGGGCCATGGAGAAGATCACTGCCAGTTTGTGGATTCATTTTTAGATGGTCGCACAGGACAGCAACTCGCCTCTGACCAGTTACCCACCAAAGAAGGTATGCTTTCTGACCACCCGGAGGGCTTTGTAGATTAGCACAGACAGCAATCGGCTGACAGGAAAGGCTACAGGCCTGCTACTCTATCACTAGGGAAAGAAGAAACTTAACTCTCAAGTCAAGCTCAGCTCTAGAAAAATTAGATATATAAATGTATTCTGAGAAACAAAATCTTTTCCAAGTTTACATCACTCATGCTGTCCCAATCACAGTTCTCCCTCACAGCTTTAGTCATATGGAACATACCTAATCATCATTTTTTGCTCTCTTAAAAATTAAGAAAATTTTATTTCTCCTATACAACAAAACCATAGTATTTCCCTTAAAAATACCTATATAAAGCAAAATAAATCTGAGAAGTAAATATAGTCAGCAATTTGCTAAATACATATTAACAGCAGGTTGTAAAATGAGGACTGAAAATGTAATCTTTGCCTAATCAGAGCAGAAAGGTGTAAATTGCCCAGATCACTCCAGAAACACCTAATTATTTGAGGTTTCCATGGACACAAAAATACAAGCTTCTTAAAGGATGCCTCTACAAGATACTCGAACATAAGAGGCTGCTGAAACTACTTATAGTACTGACTTGCTAAGACAGATGTCAAGACTTGGAGTCCTGGGGCCATTGCATTTCTCGATAAACATCAGATCCTCTATAACTACTAGTTTTCTAAATTACTTTCCTTCAGTCAAAATAACCTTCAGCCACCCAACAGCCTATATCTAAGAATGGTGCAGCCAAAGATAGGAAAGCGCTACTAAACTCAACTCTTCTTCCCCTTAGGC
Organism: Peromyscus attwateri; assembly: GCA_902168425.1. Taxonomy (NCBI): domain Eukaryota; kingdom Metazoa; phylum Chordata; class Mammalia; order Rodentia; family Cricetidae; genus Peromyscus; species Peromyscus attwateri. Next base: position 14,742 of record CABHPP010119757.1, on the reverse strand, counting down.
TATTTCAGAGCCGTTCGCCAGGAACCTGTCCAATTTGGAGAGATAGGTGGCCATACCCAAATCAATTATGTCCAGTGGTATGAGTGTGGGACCACAATACCTGGAAAATGGTAGACGCAGCAAATTATTTCCAAAGTACTTCTGGTTCATTATTGCAAAAAGGAAAGCAAACAGGAAGGAACCCACCGGACATACTATGGTATTTGTCACACCCACTCAAAGCTATTTTGTTTACTATGTATAAAAGTTTGCAGTCTAACTGATAGCAGTACTAGATGTTTATTATTAGAAAAGATTACTGAGAATATTTATCAGGTTTTACAAAGTCATTTTAAGAAAGCAAGATATTAACATTAATAGAATAACATTTTTAGGGAAGCTGGCTCCCTATTCATGATATTTTAAGAGATCATTTGTATATTATTTATCACACTGTTGTAATGTTTTCAGATACTTTTATAACAAAATTAATGTCAAAATCTTTAATATGCTTTATAAAAAGTATTTACTTTATTGATGTGTACGTGTTGTTGGTGAGTTAAATCCATAAATCTCTACTTGGTTTAACTTATTGGATCAAATAATCTTCAGCATATACATGTGAGAGAAAGTGGTTCTAATATTTACATTTTTTAGCATCAGATTGAACAGATTGAGTTTAAATAGTTATATATTCATGCTAACTTTTCTGTAAGCTACCAGCAAATTACTGAAAAGAAAAATCTGAATCTGTATAATTTTATTTCAGCCAGAAGCAGCTGATAATCTGATATGTCAAATGATAAATTTTGGTGTTTTTTTTTCCTGTACCCATAATATTATATCTAAAAATACTTTCTCAAACTCTTCCTTTAAGCATTTCTTTTAAACGGTTCTAATTCAAGCTGTATGTAGAGACTGAGTGTGAAGTCAGCATGAAAATATACTGCATGGTGAGATGCTATTGTTTTATAGGATATATTATATATTTATATGTTAAGGCCATGAATGAATGTATCACAGGTTGTTTTTGTGAAACTGTTTGCTCAAGCTGTAACAAAACTGACTCATTTTCATGGGAGAAAAAAAAAAAAGGTATTGATTTCCTTTATATGGGGGAGGGAGCAAGAATATTATTGCCTGTCCTGAAAAGATGTTTCTGTGTGTATCTTTCAATATGCTTCAGTTTCATCAATGCTACATTTTGTATTTTTCAAGCAAATATAAACTCTGCAATAAAAAGATGTAGGTTTTTAAAAAAATGATTTTTAAAATGTTCTTAATAGTTCGCCAATATGTACGTACACCTTTATCTCCGTAAGGAAAATCAGAAAATTAAGGGCTACCAAACCTCTATTGTGTTTACATTCTAAGTCAATCAAGTTTGTTATATACATTTCTTTCCCTGAATGGAAATCAATTTCATAAATTTTACTTAAGACCATATACCAATAAGATGACTGTTTTCCTTATGTCTGAAATAATTAAATGACAAGACCACTATTGGATTCAATCACCTTTATTAGCCTATCAATGTTACACTTTATACATAATGTCTAGTCATCTTCTCAAAGGACTCTATTTTTAGTACATCATGTTAATAGTAAATAGCCAAGTGTGATGGCTAAACCTTAGCCTGGCTTTTTAAGATCCTCTGGGAACTAGAAAGCCAATCATTTTACACGTAAGAGTAGTGTTCCAAAATAACTAGGAAGCTGCTACAATTTTAAGCAGGGGAGGAAACAATGTTCATTTTGGTCTTTTTGTGTTTATATTCCAGCAAATTATATTTTCAATTAACAGCAACAATGATATCATAAAAAATGCTCTGCTTTTTAAATTTTTGAACTTCAATACAGTACAAATTGAAACAAAATAGTATTGTAGTCTTTTGGGGGTAATTAGCCATCATTAGTGAGGCTGAACCTCCTTACCGATAACCGGGTCCAGGTTGGGTATAGCCCTGACCAAAAGGAGGACGGTTACGTGCATAAGGGTTAGGCCCACTGGAAGGAGGGGTCATGGTACTTGCAGGAGCTGGCGTAAAACCTGGTCTTGGTTGGTAAGCACCAGGTTGGCTTGGAGCCATTCCAGGCTGAGTGCCAGGGGGAACAGTGTAATTAGCAGGTTGAGATGTCTGGGTAGTGTAAGTTTGTGGAGGGTAAGTGCTCGCCTGGTACTGCTGTGGTGGTTGAGCAGGCAGTTGTTGTGGCTGAGCAGAAAAGGCAGTGGCCGGTGCCTGGGAAGTTGGTTGTTGGCCATATCCCTGGAACTGCTGAGGTTGTTGGGGTCCAGTCTGCTGGCTGTAACTAGCTGAAAAAGCAAAATAAATAACAGATATGTCTTGGTTCTTTTGGTGAAAGTTTTCCAGAGAATTAGTCTTACTGCTATGGACCAAAAATGATTAAAAATTTAATAAATGTATTCAAACACTTATGTAGTGAGTCCAGCATAAAATATCTCAAGGCCAAATAGTTATAAAAATTTTCCGGACAACTTTTAAATCCTATATTCTAAAATTCAAGTTACTATACACATGTCTTTTCATTATAATTGTTTTGAAACTAAATAACCCTTGAGCAAATTCCCATTTGCACATAATTCCTAGAGTAGATGCTCAAATAGTAAGTGAAAGAATTGTGCTTTCAGGAAGCTGAAAATCATAAAAGTAGTCACTAATCGGGTTTGGAGGGAAGTCCTATTTAACAGTACCAAAGGAAAACAATTACAGACAACAAGTGCTTTAGAAATGAAGCAATGCTACAAATACTCTTCATATAAATAAAGTGCTTTAAAGTTTACTTACTATAATATCTTACTATAATATCTAAGAATAAGTTAAGAATAATTACTAAGTACCATTTTTACAGTTCTTAAAATCTTTTATATTTGGTATCTGATACTTTGCCTTTCAACTCAAATTTTGACTTAGATGGCATAAGATGGCATAACAAACAAAAAACAGCACATTGTCTCACAAAAGCAACATCTATATTCATTATTTACTAGGATACAATTAAAAATAAAATCTGCTTCACTGAAAACTTTTATCTCTACCATGAAACACACCTGCAGCTACTTGCAATGAAAACTCTCCATTGACTGGAATCCTGTCAGCATTAAATACCAGATACATAAGACAATTATTAAAATATGTACAACCCTGCATTTAGGAAAAAAAAAAAAAGGATTGAATGAATTTGAGTATATTCTGAACTCACCTTGAACCTGGTTCAAAATTTACTTATCAAAGAAACCTTTATGATATAGTCCATGAACAAAACTGGAAAGGTCAGAGGGAAACTGGCAAACCAGAAGTGTGAGAGATTGGTCAATGTCACTACCACCAGCACCCCTAAGAAGTCTCCATGCAGAGAAATTAGTTGACTATTTCCATAGTTCTCAAAGTCAAGGAAATTGGACTAGCGGGATCAGAAATAACAGGAAATTTGTAAAGTACTACATTTTACTCAGTGAAGACCCTGACTAAAATTTCTAAGAGAAAGCTTAGGCATCAACTATCTAACACATTTTACTCATGGTAGCACCTGAATACTGAACAAAAATAATTTATGGTAAGATCTTAGATGTCATGTAATTTCTCCTTTCTTCTATGCAAAGCTTAAAATTGTGTGTGTGCGTGTACACCCACCCATGGAGGTCAGAAGAGGGCACAGAACTTGCTGGAATTTCTGGTGGTCGTAAGCTGCCATCAACATGGGTGCTAGAAAATGAACTGTTATTTTGAAAGACAGCAAGTGCTTTCAACCTTGAGCCAACTCGCCAGCCCCCACAAAAACTTTCAGGTGTAACTTTTTCTGTAAGTTTTTGGGGAACACCTTTACACTGAAAATGACTACCCCATTTGAAGGGAAACAACAAAACCAACTGTCTTTTCATTCCACAACTGGAATCTAAATTTTTTTTTAATTGAACTGGGAAGCACCTGGAGTCTTAATTATTGCTCAGGAGAGGCAACAGCAGTAAGTGGTAACAATGCCGTTTCAGTAGCTGGGCCATCCATCATAATGTTAACAATACTTCTCTATGACATCTACTTGTCTCCACTGCTGCACACCCCAAATTCCCCAAATGAATAACATCAGGTGAAGATCATCACAAACTGCAAGAAATAGCTATTTTTTAAATCAATAAATCGCTACAACTAAGCCGAAAGCATTGACCACTCCCCACTCTGCTCTAAATTGCAGAATATAAAATGGTGTAAGTCAAGAGACCAAGGTTCTGTTTCAGCTCCCTTACTGAATATCTGCAGGTCTTGAGTGTGTAGGACAAGATCAGTGGTCCTCACCCTGGCTATACAAGGACCTGTGATGCTATTTAAGATATCAAAGCCAAGTCCCACCTTCAAACCGAAGTCAAAAGGAATAGGGCTTGGATGAAGAAGCTGCTCAGGAGGTCCTGAAGCACCATGAGGATTGAGAGCATCTCCTAGGTCAGATGATGACACTATCTCTTCGGCTCTGGGCACCTATTAGTTCTATACATTATATAATCTGTACCACAGACTTTTTTTAATTTAAAAGGACATTTCCTTTAAGTTCATTCCATCTGCATTTTACAATAAGATCTAACATCTCTAAGGTAAAAGCACTCTACAGCAAATACAATCCCAACAAAATTACTGTAGGTGTAAAAATATACCAAATTTAATTACTGACAAAATTTTGTAGTCTAGGTCAGCAATCAGCAACTGTCCGCACCAATAAAAGATGAAAGTTGAGCCTCTTTTCCTATAAAGGGCCAGATAGTAAATGTTTTAGGTGTTGTGGGCCACACTGCTCTCACTGCTGCAACGACTCACTCTACTTTGTCAGCATAGTGCCAAAGTATAGCAAGGACACCGGAGAAACATGTAGGGTTGAAGTGTCCTAATAAAGCTTCCTTTACAAACTAGGCAGTAGCAGACTCACACTGTAGCTATATCTGCTCTATCTGTCTGTCTGTCTATCGTTATACATCTATAACCTGTTGAGCTATACTCTTATACTCTAGCTAATAACACAAAATTCTCAAAACAACTTTAAGATTTAATTTATAGAAGTTATTTTAATCTTTGACTATACAACAAGGTGGATGTAACTGGAAAAAGTACCTAAATTATAACCAAAGCTATACCAAAGAAATTCATCATATCAAATGCAGTCAGTCTTCAGTGGGACAGACGGTAAAACTAAAACAAAACATTCCAAGTCTCTAGAATAGGACCCAACTAAAGCTCTCAGATGATTCGGACATGCCAGGTGCTGAAACCCTGGGTCAGGACAGCTGTGTCCCCTTGCCTGACAGCACAGTCCAAACATCTAAATACTCTTCCTTGCCCGAATTCCATTGTAATCTTTCATCTGTATGTTTTATTTTATTCTAGCATATTTTCAACAGGCTTAAATACCTAAGTAATTTATTTTAGTTTTTTATTAAGTTCGCTTCTCCATGTGTGGATAAATTGTTAATATATCTACAAACACTAAGAGTACCCTACAATTGTAAGCGATACAGATAAAGAAGAAAATCTTATTTTTTTTCTCAATTTGAAGTTATCTAAGAGGTTGGATTTTTAATGTTATTAAAACATTTTTTATACTACAGATTATTGTAGAATCATCTCTCTACATCATATTTGCTCTCTGGAAAAATGAAACGCTGATTTGATAAAACATGACAATTTAAATGTAAATAAGTATTGCTTCCCCTAACCTCTATTATGACAATCTAAGTATTATAAATCAAGTACTTAGGAGGAATAACTTAAAATTTAGTGAATATAGAAACAGATCAAAAGCTGCAAATTAACTCCCTTTTAACACCCGCTCACCTGAATACTGAATACCGTACTGCTGAGGAGCTTGAGGCTGCTGCGCCCCGTAGCCAGCCTGCTGCTGGTATTGTTGGTACATCTGACCTATGGAAGAAAATACAGACAGAAGAGGAAGGTTTAACTTGGCAGAGAAATATTTTTAGGGCACCTTTATATTCCCTCCCAATTTAATATTATACAAGCACATTGAATAATAATATACAATATATTCGTTATACTTTAAATGTCTATGAAGACAAGAATGAATAAGAAAGGTGACTGCTCGTTCTGCTATAGATAAACTGCTAAGAATATTAGCTGGAAGCAAGTATTTATATGATGTTACTCTAGTGGTTATCACTTCATAAACTGCAGAAAATACAATTTTAAAACTATATGCCATCAGGTAAGTCATCAGAAGTAAGGGACAAATGCATTGCCCTTTCACATACCCTTCTATGTTAGCAATACCTCTCTGATGATCCATAGCACTCTTCTCATTTAAACAAGTCGTTTCGTTTTTAGCACTTATCAAATTATACAGAAGAAAGGCACTGATTTTAGAGTAACACTGTCCTTTTATTTTCTTCAGTTATTTTCAACATGGTCACTCACTTTGCAATATATGATACTGTATCACCTAGTGATGTTGGAGCCACCTTAGTTTTATATAAACATGTTCTATGGCAGTATTTCTCAACTTGTGGGTTGCAATCCCCAAAGACCGTAGGAAAACACGGATATTTACATTACAATTTATAACAGTAGCAAAATTAGTTATAAAGCAGCAACAAAAATAATTTTATCAGTGGGGGTCACTACAACATGAGGAATCGTATTAAATGGTCGCAGCATTAGGAAGGTTGAGAACCACTGCTCTATGGTGTTTATATTAAGGCCAAAGTTATCTAGTGACACATTTCTCAGACAGTACTCCATCATTAACTGAAATAGAACTATCTTCTCAAGAACTCTTAATTTTATTATTTATTTATTTATTTTTGAGGCAAGAGTCTCACTATGCAGCCCTGGATGGCCTGAAACTAACTATGTAGACCAGACCAGGTTGAACTCAAACATAAAAGATTGGCTTGCCTCTAGATTTTCATTTTTCAAACTAAACCTAGGGTCTCACATAAGCTAGGTATATGCTTGGTCACTGAGCTATACTTGAGCCTGAGCCTTCCAACTGAAGAAGATATTAAAATTACAATCAATAATAAAAAATGCTTTTGGAGAAAATATGGTATTTATAGTATCAATAACTTGAAATTCTTAATCTCTTATGAAATTAATGATTTGAAATAAAATTATGTTAACCAATTAAGTCATGCTCTGTTGGTGATTCTGCTCAAAATATAACTGGAACTTGATCTAAATAAATGGCAATGTCTAAAATATATACATTACATATCAAAAAGTATTCACTAAAGTAGCTTCATTGCTTATCTTTAGCTATATATTATATCTAACACAACAGCCCAAACATGTGGCAACTGAGCTACTGAAACTGCAACTAGTCTGAACTGGTTCATACTGAATGCTGTTTAAAATGTTCCAATCTGTCACATTTCTAATATACAAACAAACAAACAAACAAACAAATAACCCTTCCTAAATCAGTACTTATATATTGATATATTAGACATACTTGGCTAAATAAATTAAAATTGATGGTACCGTTAAGAAAATGTTCTAATGTTTCTAATAACAGACTTTAAATTATATGACTTTAGTATAATTCATAACACTGATCCAGAACTAGACTACTTATAATCTTTTTCCTTATGACTATACTACATCTTTAAATGTAAGATAAGCAATAGCTGTAGCAAGGCATATAATTAGTACCACTCCAAAGTAAATCCATCAATGGTATTAATCTAATGCTGCTAGAGAGGGTATGTGGTTGTGAGAGAACACAGGTGGAAGACGATTTTCATTATAAACTTTCATATTCCTAAACTTTTATTGATTTTAAATTTTGACAATTAAAAAAAAAACCCTCAAAAGGCAATGTGAAAATCTACTAAGCAAGCATTACATCTCATTCCTGCTCACTGACCTTACTTTTCAATTACTTACTTATAATTCTTCTCAATAATAACCTACACCAGTGCTTCAACGGTTTTTAGTTCACCTGACACACTGTTACACTCTTTGTCTATCCAAACTCAGCATCCTGCTTCTACCTCCCATTTGAACCCATAGCCACTTCAGTTCTAGTTGGTTTTAGTTCTGGCTGTTGTATTTTTGATGCAGAGGAAGACAAACTAAAGTTGGTGGAGAAAAGACTAACATAAGGATTCTTATTAAACCACTCTTCAGCAAGATACCACCCGCTAGTTCCCAGTGATTCATACTAATTCAATGAGCAAGCATGAAAAGTATCACCATGGGACAAAAGGATTCTAGTCACAGCTCATCTTATGCTACAGTTTTAGTTTTAATGTAAATGTTAACTTCAATCAGGTGCTTTAGGTGCTAAGAACTTATTTATTATGATTTATATTATTATTATACACCATTATCACCAACTGACCCTTTGGTACAAATTTTTAGAGCACCACCTGGTGCTTACTTCTTTAAAGTAAAATGTACACTTTTACAGGTCCTAACATGCACAGCAGTTAACAGAAATAATATCACAATGTCAAGGAGGTACACTAAAGCTCAGTAAGGTACTTAATCATGTTCTGCAGAACTGTGTTTTTCAACGAGGCTCCTCATTTGCTGATCTGAGATCCTTCAAACATATCAACCAGCCCTTTTAAATACTGAACTTTCAATTTCATGATTAATGAGCTATTTTTGAAACTAATGGTCTAGTCCAATTTTCACATCTTTTTGATCAGCAAAAAAAAAAAAAAAAAAAAAAATCAAAACCCAGAGATTAAATTACTTACAGAAGATACATAATTTGGAAAGAAAAGAAATTAACTTAAAAATGCACTGCTAACCTAATTAGCAACCAACATTATTTAACTAAAATTATGCTTCATCATCTCTATTTAAAATCTTTTTAAGTGACAGAAAACATACAGTTTTTGGAGGGGAGAGAATAAAGTCATTTCCCCCTAATCTTTCATTTTGTGTTTATATTAACTTTAACATTTTTTTCATCTCCTTTTTTAAATTTTCAAATAATCAGAAACATACTCAGTACATTATTTGGCTCTATGACACCAAATCACAACATGTCAGTAAATAAAACTATTTTATGTTAGACAGTGAGATTACCTATGTAAATGTATTGCATTACCAATAATGCCTCAATAAATACTTCTGTACATATCCCTTCCACACACGGGCTCTGAACATTATTTTACCTTCAATCTGACCTGCTTGTGTCTGAGCTCCTGTATATGGAGGTTGCTGTGGCTGAACTGCTGCTGGGTGCGCTGCTGAGGAGGAAGAAGCAATACTGTCAGGAGTTCCTGAACGGTCTTCTGCAGGAGCACTGGGTGGCCCTGGATGGTCATGAAAAGTCAGTTAATTACCCTGTCCAAGGCCTTTCCCTAACAAGCGCAATTAAAAGTACAGGTTAATAACATTAAAAAGAAAATCGCTATGCAACAACCACATCACCAAAAATACACTAAGCTTATGTACTCTGTATTTTCACAGTTGCTCCACTCTTTAGGATCCAAAGTCAAAGTCTTTGGCCATGCTCAAGTTCTTTTCTGCTTCCATAATGTCTAGGACTCTACTTACATCTGTTGTCAATCAAATTCTGCCAGGACAAGGAACACAGAATCAGTACAGAAAATCTGGATTCTCTGTACAGCTCTAATTCTGTGACAGTCAGTGTACTGTTCTGAAGAACTACAGATGGCTTACTCCTTTAAGTTACTTTAGCACACAGAGGAGCGGCTTAAAGAGTTTTTGGAGTTCATTTATTTAGGGGGCATTGCCAGAGCTAACAGTGACTGCTGACTTTGGGCAGGTTACTGAATCTCTCTCTGTGCCACAGCCTTTTCATTATGTGAAAAGCACACTAATTCTGACTTCAAGGTTACTTGGAAGAGTTATGAGTTAAAGGGAGCTTATAGCAAAAGCTTCTAAAAGCAATTACCACTTTGAAGCTTGATTTAAATACTATTATTAACAGGCTTTCCTTGAAAGCAGCCTCCAACTGCTCTAGTGGTATGTCCTCAGAACTTATCATGATTTAAATCTAAAATGTCACCAAAGACCAAGTACTGAGGCTGATGGACTTTTGAGAAGTGTCTGAAACAAAAGTGCTTGGACCTCATAACTGGATTATCCCACTGATAAACTGATAGTGGGGTGGGCTATTAGAAGGTAAAAAGGCGCCGGGCAGTGGTGGCGCACGCCTTTAATCCCGGCACTCGGGAGGCAGAAGCAGGCGGATCTCTGTGAGTTCAAGGCCAGCCTGGGCTACCAAATGAGTTCCAGGAAAGGCGCAAAGCTACACAGAGAAACCCTGTCTCAAAAAACCAAAAAAAAAAAAAAAAGAAGGTAAAAAGGGGAGTGGGTTCTTGAGAGCAATACTTTAAGAATCTATCTTGTCTCTAGCCCCTTTAACTTGCTCATTTGCTTCCTGACCACCATCAAGTACACAGCCTTCTCTTACACATTCAGCCCCTGGCGTACTTTGCCTCAATTCAGGGCCAAGCTAATGGAGCCAATAGATCATGATCGTGAACTGAGATTTCTGGGAGAACAAACCAAAATACATCCCTTTCCTCTACGTCAGTGGTTTTCAACCTTCCTAATGCTATGATTTTTTAAAACAGTTCCTCAGGCTGTGGTGACTCCAACCATAAAACTATTTCATTGCTACTGTTATGAATCATAATGTAAACATCTGATATGCAGCCCCCAAAGGGGTCATGACCCATGAATTAAGAACCAGTGCCTCAAGTTATTTTCTCAGGCATTTTATCACTGCAAGACAAAGCTGGTATACCACCATCATATTAACAGCTTCATGGTTGGACAAAGAGCTAGAGATGAAGGTGAAACTCCCTGTCACTGAAGGGTTAATTACTTGAAATCATTATAAATTCCGCCCAATCTTTAGCCACTCCTCTGTTTCGGAAATGGGGGTAACGCCAAGCGGGCTCAGGAAGAAACATGAAAAAGAAAGAAAGAAAGCAGAATCCACTGCTGGAAAACAAGAGACAAAACTACTGTCCGCAGGAGTTTATTTAAGTCTGGAAGGGCAATAACAAAGCTCTTAGAAAAAAAACCAAAAAAACCAATAACAACATCAAAAATCACAAGGCAGAAATACACACTAATGAAAATGTCCACCTACAATGAAGAACTGCAAGGCAGATAGAAACAAGAAAATCTGACACATATTATAAAACAGGAAAGCAGCCAATAAAAACATGAAGCATTCAGCAATCATGTGTGATAAGGATCCCCAAAGAAAAACAGGAATAATGCTGTCAAAATGATAACCAAAAACTAAGAAGAAAGAATAAATCACAATACAAGGGCTGCTTTAAAGCTAAAACTTATTTGCATACAAGCAATTAACCAGAAATCTGTTTAATTTTAATTTCCTAAGATCAGAAGAGAGAGATAGCAATTTAAAATCCAATTTAAGTCCTACAAAAAAATCTGAAAATTTTTTTTAATAAAACAGTTGTTTCTCCCTCTCTCTCTCTCTCTCTCTCTCTCTCTCTCTCTCTCTTTTAAAAAGAATCTGAAAATACTGCTTTTAATAAAATTTAGCTGAAACGAACAGCGGTTATTCTTTAAGATGGAAAGAGTGCTACGGACCAGAAAGGGCAAAGAATCTCTTTGGGGTGCCGAAATCATGCATTTCCCTGTTTTATAGGAACTTAAATATGTAAAAAGTAACTGGCTGAACCCTAAGACATGGTATTTCTCCATATCCATGAAAGAGGGGAGATAAGGATGGAGAGAAAAAGGAACTGACCTACCTGAAACCTGGTCATCTGTTAATCCAAATGCTGACATGACATTTTTGTTGATTTCATCTTGGTTTTTCAGAGGATCAAAAGCTGACATACTTGCTGCCATAACCTGAGTAGACTGTTTTCCAGAAGAATCAGAGGCAGCAGGCTTCTCTTCCCTACCATCCACAGTATCTGTAAGAATAAAGGAATAAACAAGTTTATTTCATGTATACTCAAAAAGGCATAAAAAAATAAGACAAGAAAATATACATGTGTATAAATATTGTCAGGAATGTTAGAATAAGAATTTGTGAATACAAAACTATAGAATGTTTTACTTTCTTCATGTGTGTTTATGCTTCAAGAAAAATGGTAAAAGGAAATATAAGATAAAGAGCAGGTTTCCAGAAAGAATTACTGTCTCTCCCCATCTCCCCATTTCCCCATTTAGAATTACTAGATTAATGTGAGCACAGAGAATGGTGCCTACCTATAATCCTGGCACTCAGGAGGCTAAGACAGGAGGATCAAGAGTTCTAAGTCAGCCTGAACTACAGAGCAAGACTGTCTCAATAGCAAAAGAAAAGAAAAATGAGAAAAGGAGAAAAAAAAACATTATTATTATTATTTTAAAGCTTCTTTAAAAACACAATTGTTTTACATTTTACTTTTTTTGGAGCCTGAGCTGGCTAGTTTTTATGTCAACTTGACACACACACACACACACACACACACACACACACACACACACACACGCCATAGGCATCTGAGAAGAGGGAGCTTCAACTGAGAAACTGCCTCCCTAAGATTGGTCTGAACACAAGTCTGAGGGGCATTCTCTTTAATTAGTGATTGGTGTGAGAGGGCCCAGCCTACTGTGGGTGAGGCCACTCCTGGGCTGGTGGTCCCGAGTTCCATAAGAACGCAGGCTGAGCAAGCCATAAGCAGTAGTTCAGTAAGCAGCACTCTTCCATTGCCTCTTAATCAGCTCCTGCTTCCAGATTCCTGCCTGGTTTGAGTATCCTGCCTAGGATTTCACCAATGGGCTATGATTCAGGATATGTAATCCAAATAAATCCTTTCCTCAAGTTGCTTTTAGTTATGGTGTTTCATCACAACAATAACACCAACTTGCGTGTGTGTGTGTGTGTGTGTGTGTGTGTGTGTGTGTGTGTGTGTGTTTTCACTCACGTGCATATGGAGGTCAAAAGACAATCTCCAGGGACATTTCTCAAGAGCTGTCCAGTTTGCTTTTTGAGATAGGGTCTCTCAATGGCCTGGAATTCATCAAGTAGACTATCTGGTCTCTCCTTGGCTAGCCAGTGAGCCCTAGGCAACTGCCAGTTTCCACCTCTACAGTGCTGGGCTTACAAACACACACCACCATACCAGGAAGGTTTTGTTTGTTTGTTTTTAACATGGGTTCTGGGGACCGAACACAGACAGACACTATACCAAGAACTTTACCAACTGAGCTGTTTATCCAGCCCACACCCCAGTGACCTGCACATACATATACGATACCCAGGAGAGCTAGGCAGTGGTGGTGCACACCTTTAATCTCAGCACTCGGGAGGCAGAGCCAGGCGGATTTCTGTGAGTTCAAGGCCAGCCTGGTCTACAGATCAAGATCCAGGACAGGCACCAAAACAACACGGAGAAACCCTGTCTCAAAAAAAACCAAACCAAACCCAAAACCAACCAACACCCCTGACCCCCGCAAAAAAACCCAGATACCCAGGAAACAGAGTAACAAATGTTTTATTTTGCAAAACAACAGAAATCTTGCCTTAATTTAGGATCTCAACTCTTATGTTTTGTCTATTCCTCTACTATTAACATAAAAACCAAACCAGCCAAAATTCCTTATCATCTATAAAATAAGTTTTAAACATGCATTACTCATTAAATTAGTTATTAAAATACTTGTAGAAAAATGTGTTTAGAATGTTCTTCAAATTAATACACAAGGTGACAAAGGATAAATGACACGATCCTGACTTAAGGTAATTCTTGAAAGTGATTTGGGTTCATTAGGGTTAGGTCTACTTTGATAGATGCATTTGTACTATGCCCTTGTATCTTAGTCACTGTTCCAGTGCTGTGAAGAGACATCACAACCAAAGCAACTCTTAAAGAAGAAACTGTTTCATTGGGGGCTTGCTTACAGTTTCAGAGGATTAGTCCATGATCTTCAACGGCAGGAAGCAGAGAGGCCCGGCACTAGAGCAGTAGCTGAGAGCTTTTGAAACCTCAAAGCTCACTCACAGTGACATACTTCCTCCAACAAGGCCACACCTTCTGATCTTTACCAAACAGTTCCACTAACTGGTGACTAAGCATTCAAGTACATGAGCCTAGGGGGCCCCTTCTCCTCTAAACCACATCTTGTGAACAGAAACATTTTAGAATAACCTGAATTTCATAAATTAAGAAACAACATGATAACAAAAGCAAAGTTTCAAAAAAGCAATAATTCTAACCATTTACCCAATTAATAAAAATTATCATTTTTTTGTTATCAAGCAAGCAACTTGATAATATTGTATACAAAGCTTACCTAAAGTTAAGATCTTTTAAACTGCATGGAATCACTATCTTATCTTCCTCACCAATTTCCTTCCTCTTATCCCAAGAGCATTCCACACTAACCTCACAAATGAATCCCCTTCATGCTACTACAGCCTCTACTAATCTAGGCTTCTAAAATAAACCAAGCCCCCAGGAAATACTATATAACAGAGTTCTAGTCCTTAAAGAGGAATGAGGGCCACTAGGCAACTGCTGCATGGTAATGGCTATACTGGTTGAATTTTTGTCTGTCCCTCATCTTTGACATGGCTATGTAATGTAAACATGCATTAATTCTTCTGGGAGAATGGTCTAGAAAGTTCTCATTTCATCCGTGATGTAACACTGGGATTTTAGTTTAGAAAGGCAAAGTCCATGCTGGGGAGACAGCTCCAGAAGCAGTACTTGCTTTATACTGAAGAGGACCTGAGTTTGCAAACCCCAGAATCCAAGTAACAAACTGGCTAGGTAGTACCA
>CABHPP010119756.1:23403-34256 GCA_902168425.1 Peromyscus attwateri | reverse complement strand
ATTGGGGATAGGAATGGGTGTGCTTTATGATCCTCGGGGTGTGTGTGTGTGTGTGTGTGTGTGTGTGTGTGTGTGTGTGTCATGCTGTGTAGTAGACAGTTGGAGCAGCTGAGTCTGGAGCCACCAGGTGCTCTGGGCTCTGGGTTCCAATGTGAAGAGACTAATTAACTGTCACTGGAGGGAGTGCCAACCAAGATCATTGGTGACCCTTTGAAATGAAAAGAAAATAGCCTTTAGGGTGAAGGCACTGAGTCAGATGACTGCTCATGCCACGCACAACACACAACAGGGTCACCTGACTGACACCCAGGTGTCAGGTGTTGTCCTGGCGGCCACACCACCTGGCTCCTCCGAGAAATGAAAGGAGGCTTGGGAGTCTGCACCATAGCCAAGCTGCTCCAGCAAACCCCTGGGACTCCAGCAAACCCCTGGGTCTCCTGTCCTCATGGCTGTGTGTGGCACCACTCCTACCTGTCCCCTTCATTGTCACGCCCTCCCATGTGGACGCTGCTTATGTAGGCTTAGGTGAAGGTAACTTCCTCCCGGAACAAGGCAGAGACCTCTAGGCCGAAGCCAGGGGACTTGGTGGTGTAGCTGTCCCCACTCGACTGGCTTCCTGTCTTTGCCTCCCTAATGGCATCTGGCCTGGGAGGGTCAGCGGGGACCACGCTATTTACATTTTGGTGCAGGTAGCCTATTTATGCGATGCTTGGCACCTGCTGGCCTGGGCTGGGAAATCAAAGGAAGTTGGAATGCCAACCTGTGTTTTCAGTTCCAGGAACAGCTCAGGAGAGAAACTCGGAGCAGAGCTGAAATCACCCATTACCCCTTTGATGCCACTGGGAAGGGAACATTGGCGGGTTTAATGCGCATTCTCTTCCTGTTTCGAGCATCCTCCCCACCCGCCTTTCATTATTTGTAACTTCATCTCCCTGCCTAAACTCCCTTCTTGTCTTTGGCCATCGATAGGAAGATCAGGGCCCACATCAGAACCCTGCGTGGGAGAAGACTGGCCACACACTTCCAGACCCAACCAGTGTGCCCGGCAAGAGGAGTGCTACTTCCTTTGATTCCACAGGGACACTTTCATCTTATTTATGCACACGGAGATATTGATAAAGGGGAAATGTATCCAAACTGAAAATAATTGGATCCCCGCAGCTGACTCGGAGATATTAAAAGCAGCCCCACTTGGCCAAGTCTTTGTCTTGTTAGGTTTGATCATAAGATCACAATATAGTAATCTCAGGCTCAAATTTCTGGCATAAAGATGCGCTGTTCTAAATGTGGCCTCAGGGACATGGCTGCCCACGCGGCCCCAGGATTGTCTCCTCTGATTATTTTTCGACAGTTCTTGGCCTGCTGGGGTCAGTGTTTTGTGTCTTTTGAGTGTTCTCTATGCTGGACACCTTTCTCTATTCTCTTTCTTAAAAAAAAAAAAAAAAAAAATGGGGAGGGGGAGAAGTAGGAGACAGAAAAAAGGCCTTTGCTGGGCTGACCAGAGTCCATCTGCAGTTGGGTGGCATCTGCTCCCCACATGTCACTTCCCTCATTAACAAGCAATTGAATTAATTAAATGCTACTCAGAACACGCATAACAAGCTACCGGCAGTGTCCAAATTAGCACTGATAATCAAGGATGATTCCCTTTATTATCTTGCTAAGTGGTGTGCACACTCTGAGCTCCCTGTCTGCCCTCATCTATTTACATACCCCCAGCTTCTGCCTTTGCACGAGGAGGTTATCTTACCTAGTTAATTTGCCACGATCACCAAGCATGGCGGATTGATGCCTGCCCGGCCACCACTGCCACAGCGCTCGTGTGGGGGAGCCCCCTCCCCGGCTGCCCTCCCCCAGCCCCAGCCTTTGTAGCTCAAGCTCCCTGATAAATTAAAGGCCACCCCTGTGGTCTCTCAAGTGAGTAATAGAGGCAGAAATTTCATTTTGCAACTGGCTGATTTAATGATCCGAAGGGTAATTAATGGCCTGATTATCTTAATGTTAAATATGTCCGGCAGCAATTACTGTGACCTCCCGCTTGTCAAGGTCCGGGCTGTGCTCTTCTTTCAATTAAGTTCTCTGGGGCTTAATGGCATGAATAAACTCCTCTGATTCTATCATCCTGGACGCAGAGGGTTCAGGGAGCTGGGGGCTCATTCGGAGTTTTAATCAGCCTGTCTTCTTCTCTGGCGACCAGAGTTAACAGTTATAACAAGGGCAGCTTAACTTTTCTTCTTTGCCCACGCAGACCCCATCGCACGCATGCACACACGCGCAGCTTTTATCTTGGTTATTTTGCCGTGTTTATTCCAGCGCTCTGAGGGAGAAAGCTGTTTGTGGAGGAAGCCGCTGTGCTTCCGAGGCCTGTCTCTTCCAATATAAATTACCATGTGAACGCTGTGGTTTTTCTGTTTGACAGCCTTAATTAATTGGCAGGAGCCCCCCGAAAATGACAGTGCCACTAATTGCAACTCAAAGTGAATTTCTGTCACCATCGCATGCCTGTCGGCAGCCATGCCCCAGCCCCAGCCACAGAGTAAGGCCACCCTCCCTGTCCCCTGTGTGTCCAGCACAAGCCCCGGCGGCAGCAGACTCCTGAGGAGCCAAGGCTTTGCGGGCGCGCTGTCTACTCGCAGGAGTGACATTTACTGCCAATAAAGTTTATACATCCACAGCTCTACAAACCCAACAGCTGCTTGGGGACCTCCACTTTTACTTTAAGATATTTAGCAACTTCTCTCTGCAGCCGAGTTGGAATCTGACCGAGAGTGCCATAACTCATGGTGCAGCCCTTCCTGTCTGGATGGGCCTCATTAGCACATTGCTAAATAAGCTGGAGTTTACTAGAGCGCTGGGCCCAGATCCCAAATATTCTACTATAAATATTAAGCCAATTAGGGAAATGTACAGATGAAGAGTACATTAACACTGCTTTAGAAATAATACCTATAGATTACCGTGACAAGAAACAGAGCACTTCCTCACACAGGCCGAGGCCAGGGAGCTTGTTCTGAGTACAGAACGCCCTAACAGGCTGGCTCTTGTCATGAGAAGGGTGGTTTGAATCTTCCTAAGCTTAACCAGAAAGGGTCTCAGTTTGCAAAGGATGCCTGCACTCACATTTGCCTTTGGACAGGGTGATGTGCAGGGTTTCTCATGCCACCCACTACCCGGGAGCCTGGTTATTTATCTGATGGCTGTGGGAAGCTAGTAGGAGCTGGAAGCCAGCCTCCCTGTCAGAAGGCAGTCTTGAGGTGGAAACCTGTGTTGTTGACTCTCTGAAATGTATCCATGGAGACAGTTGAGGGGCTTGTGGATGTTCAGATTTCTGATCGTGCTTGGAAGATGTCTCTCAGGCACCTCAGCCAGTTGAGCTTCTGTCCTCTGGGGAGAGCTTGTGAAGGAAGGGGACAGGGAGGATAACTGTTTTAGGCTTGAATTACATACCAACGAATGCTTTCTCTTGACTCTTGTGACATCTTCCAAAGGGTCGTTCTTTCAGTGCAGTTTTGTGGTTCCATATGGGAAATGTTCCTCTCTCTGTCCCCATCATGAAAGGGAAGGAAGGTGAACATACCTGGTGTCCTTAGTGCCCTGTGCTTTTCCTGAGCATGGAGAGATTGTGTTTTGCAAATGAGGACAAGGCAGGCATGGAATCCCCGTGTTTCCTGTGTGGGATCACACTGATCACCTGAGCTGGAATCTGACTCCTGATGCCTTCCTTACTCCTGCTGTACTTGTTCGTCTTGGCTGTGTAGCTTGGGAAAGATCATATCCACACAGCAGCAGGAGGTGCTTCGATGTTAGCAGTGGCCAGCCCAGCTTGCACTCAGTTTCTCTGTCCTTAGCCATCCTGTGTCTGGTGTGGGCTCTAGTGTAAGCTCGTTGTATATGGCAGTATGCCCACGGTGTCTTCCCACTAATAACCTCCCAGAGCCTCACTTGGTAAAGATAGAAAGAACAGTGAGGTGCCCTTTGTTTCTATTTCCTTCCGTGTGGCTAGCCTGAACTCGTCGTACTCTGCTCAGGAGTCAGGAGTCTATGTTCACTGCAGCTCATGCAGAAAATGGCACTGAGAACCCCGAACAGTTGATCAGCCAACACAGGTGCTGGCCAAGCTTTTCACATGCCTACGCCCTATTCCTGACCTGGCCTCGCTCTGCTTATGTCCCTGACCCAACTCCTGACTTAAGTTTGCCAAAAATGTGGATACTGCACTTCACCCATCCATCATTTTGTATCTACATGATGAAATATGGAGCTGGGCCAGAGGATTTGTAGTTCAGCATCTTCTGTGATTCTGGTTTTCAAAGCAAGGGCGTTTGATCCTTTGTAAAATGAAACTAGTCATTATACCTACCCACTTAATCATGTGGAGTTAATGCTAAAAGAAAATAATATTTATGAAATTTCCTCAGCCCCTTCTTATCTAGAAAGTGCCCTGGGCTTTGTTCCTGCGTCCTGCATGCTGCTAGAAAGAGGAACAGGTGGCCTGTGTGCTCTGCCCTGAGCATGGAGAATGTTGTCAGTGATTGTCGGTGATTCTACTCTGTATCTATACACTGGCTTATGCAGCATCAGTGCCACCTAAAAACATACATCCTCAAGACCCACCCCAAGCCCATGCAACTGGCACCCGGGGTAAAGAGCAGTGATGTGATTCTAAAACATGCTGAAGTCCAAGAAGCTTTTGATTCTATAATCAGAGTGTCGATAACCCTGCCTGTGGACTGTCTGTCTCAGCCCAGGCCTCCAGACAGCTTTCTGTACTTCCTGAGAGCCAAGCCATCTGTCATCCTTTGCCACATTTCAGTCTTGCCTGGCATGTCCAGAATGTTATCCCAGCAAGAGGTACAGCCACAGAGCATCCCTTTGCCCCCAGAAGAGGATTCACACACTATGTTCAAGTGACAGGTTTCCCAGGAATGCAAGGTTGGTTCAACAAATGCAAGTACATACACACGTCTGTGTGAGATACCACAACACACGTCTGTGTGAGCTACCACAGCACACGTCTGTGTGAGACACCACAGCGCACGTCTTTGTGAGACACCACAGCGCACGTCTGTGTGAGACACCACAGCAATCACCTCAGGAAATAGAGAAAGTACTTCTGACAAAACCCAATCCCTTTTTGTGATCTAAACACTAGCAACCTTTACAAAGAGAGTAAAAGGGACATTTCTGAGTCTGATAAAGGACATCTATGAAAAACTAACACGTCTCCTCATCCTTAGGTGGTAAGGTGCTAGCAACTTTTACCTCAGCTTAGGAACAAGACAGAAATAGCCCCACTGTTTTTCAACGTTGTGCTTAAAGTTCAAGCCAGGGAATTTATCAGGGGAAAGAAACCAGATACCTCCAGATGAGGAAAGAAAAAAATAAGACATCTCTACCTGCAGATGCCATACATAATGTTTATGTTGAAAATCCTAAGGAATCACAAGTCACAGTGACAGCTAACAAGCAGGGTCAGCAAGATTGAGGGCCGAGAGAGAGCATTGTACAAAACTCAATCGTGTTTCTAAAACTAGCAGTAAATAACCAAAATAAAAGTAAGGAAACAGTTCCATTTACAAATAACATTAAAAGAAAAACACACATAAAAATGAACTGAGCCTGTGCACAGAAAACTACAAAGCGTAATTGTTAGAGATCAAAGGAGCATTAACTGTCAGGATCTGGGCTGTGGTCTGGAACATTAATATTGTTCGGATGGCAGCTCCCCCAAATTGATGTATGAATTCAACACGTCCTTCCCACAATCATAGCTGCCTTTTTTATCTTTTCACCAAAACAACAAAAAAATGGACAGGTTGATAGAAATATAATTGACCTAGAAATGTGAGAGACTATAAAACTGACCAAATAATTTGATCTCAAGAAAAACAAAGTTATTCTGGAGTCCAAAAGACCAGTGCGAGCAGGAGTACATGTCACTCAGTCTTAGAGATCCAGTGGTCCAGAAGTACCTGGAGCCTTCCTGATGAATGCGCTGCCATCGTGTCTTGCCTGGAGTCTCTCAAGAGCCCCCCCCAAGAGGAGCCACAGTGTTTACATACTGCTTTGTGTTATCTTACTGAAATTGCACGTGTGAATCCTCCATCAGGGAAAATGAGCTGCCTATAACCTAACCTATGATTTGGACCGGGCCTAAGTTAACTTGGGGACTGGTCACCGGAGGTCCTCAGAGAGTCTGCGTATACACCTCATGTGCCTGTAATTACAAGAGCGTGTGCTACTCTTTCTCAGAACTCCAAAAGTTGTCAGCAGAGACTGCTGAAGCCCAGGACAGTTCTAAGCAATAAGAAATAGCTTTGGTACCCTTACTGAGGACCGTGGGAGGAGCCCACAAAACCCTAACCTGTGTGGCTGTAGAGCCATCCAGAATCTACTCTCAAGCAGGTGGTTGACTCTGTATTAGTTACTCTCCTATAGCTTATAAAACACCATGACCAGAAGCAACTTCTAGAAGAAAGAATTTATTGGGGCTTATGCTTCCAGAAGCGGTAAGAGTCCATCATGGCAGGAAAGCAGGGCAGCAGACGTGGTGGCAGGGACAGGAAGTTGATAGTGCACATCCTTTAACATACAGGCAAAGAAAGAGCAAACTGAAAGTGAAACTCGGCTGTTAACCTCAAGGCCCGCCCCCAGTAATGTTCT
The DNA here is from genome assembly GCA_902168425.1 of Peromyscus attwateri. NCBI lineage: Eukaryota > Metazoa > Chordata > Mammalia > Rodentia > Cricetidae > Peromyscus > Peromyscus attwateri. Next base: position 27,593 of record CABHPP010119756.1, on the reverse strand, counting down.
TCCTCCTGCAAAGCTGTGTCACCTAAACCTCCCCAAATAGGACCACCAATTGGGGACCAAGTGTTCAGATGCCCAGTACTACGGGAGGCATTTCTCATTAAAACTCCACAGTGTCCTTCAGATAGTTTTCCCAAGGCCCCAGAGGAACTGAGAAAGACAAATGTATTTTCACTCTAGATTGCTAATAACTCTCTAAATAATGACAAATGAAGGCAAGAGTAGTCACACATTCTATAGCATTCCAGAAGAACATGATACATGCTCAGCTAGTAGCTGGGAGATTGTTACTTTGTAATGGAATTCTACCCCCAAAATACAAGCTAAATTTGGACCTTGACACATGGTTAAGGTGACCCCTAAGTGGCTCTGCAGAATATCTGTCTTGCAGAAGACTGCTTAGACTATGGTGACTCCCAGAACAGGCCACCATATCACCTGCACAAGCTGCTACCTGCTGTGTGACCCAAAGCTTGTTTTAAAGGCTTTTAGATGGGTGGAGGGATAGCTCAGCACCTGATCCTCTTCCAGAGGATCCGAGTTCAGTTCCCAGCACCCACATCAGGTGACTTAAACTGCTCTTCAGGGTCTGAGGGATGCCAGGAGGCCCAGAGCAGGAGAATCCCACTCCACAGTCACCAGTAGAGCTGGAGGGGAGCCCATGGTACTAGTATGGATAATGCCAGGATAATGCCAGACCAAAGGGGAATTTCAGGAAGGCAAAGTTGCTCTTTGCCCTGGTCCTTTTTAACCTCCACGAGCCCTGGGCATCAGCCACACTGTCACAGGAACCACACAGCCAAGATGCAACTGAGGTTTATGCCCTCAGTGTCCAGCGAGGTCTTTTAGCCCCTGACTTTCTTCTCCTCTAGCGCTCCCTCATAGGCCAGCAGAAAATCTCATGTTGTGGCCAGAGGCCTACACAGAGCTACCCCAGCCCAGACATCTTCTACCTGGACTCCGAGCTTCTGGGAGCAGCTATAGATTGCAGCCATTGACCAGGCAGGTGTGGTCATACTTTGTTGACATAAGAATCTGGCCTCCACCCTTAACTGGCTTTCTGGAGTCAGTTCCTGAACCCAGGTCCCCTCAGACTCTGTGGCTACTGTCCTCCCCTGGCACCCTCCACATGTGTCTATCACAGAGAGGCCACATAGGGAAACAGCTGTGTTGATTCCAACAGCCTTCAAAGAACCAGAAGAGCCTGGTGCTAGCAGCAGAGAGGCAGTAGAAAGCCCCGCCCCCATCCCTCCTTGCCCTCTGGTGCTATACGCAAACACGATGGGGCAGGTGAAGCAGGTGCAGACAACCCTCACAGGCAGGAGCCACCATTCTTACTCTGCCAGGGCACATAGAAGCCACCAGCTTCAGGACTACATTGCAGAGTCCCTGTGAACAGTGTTGTAGTGATCTATTGTGTACCCTAATAAACTTGCCTGGGGATCGGAGGACAGAGCCAGCCACTAGATTAGACATAGAGGCCAGACAGTGGTGGCACACACCTTTAATCCCAACACTTGAGATCTCATGCCTTTGCTTGGGAAGCACACATACCCTTAATCCCAGGAAGTAAGATGGCAGGGCAGAGAAAAGTACATAAGGTGTGAGGAAACAGGAACTCCCTGTTTTGAGACTTCCTAGAGGATTTCCTAGAGGTAAGAACTTGTGGCTGGCTTGTTCTGTTTCACTGATCTTTCAGCTTTTACCCCAATATCTGGCTATGGTTTTGTTTTTGTTTTTGTTTCATTTTTATTTATTTATTTATTTTTCTACTATCAGCTTGATACAGTATAAATTCTTATCCTAATAGTGAAATGTTTCATTGAGGATTGCCCAGTAATTGAGTAAAACTAAAACTTAGTATAAGCCACAGTCATCCTAGGGTCCCCCCTGCTGTATAGCCTCCCTGGTTCTGTGGGTTGCAGTCTGATTGTTCTTTGCTTTATATCTAGTATCCACTTAATGAGTGAGTACATACCATGTTTGCCCTTCTGAGTTTGGGTTACCTCACTCAGGATGATATTTTCTAGTTCCATCCATTTGCCTGCAAATTTCATGCTGTCATTGTTTTTCTCTGCTGAGTAGTACTCCATTGTGTATATGGACCACATTTTCTTAATCCATCCTTCAGTTGACGGGCATCTAGGTTGTTTCCAGGTTCTGGCTATTACAAATAGTGCTGCTATGAACATAGTTGAGCATGTATCTTTGTGATATGATTGAGCATTCCTTGGGTATATGCCCAAGAGTGGTATGGCTGGGTCTTGAGGTAGATCAATTTCCAATTTTCTGAGAAACCGCCATACTGATTTCCACAGGGGTTGTACAAGTTTGCATTCCCACCAACAGTGGAGGAGTGTTCCCCTTGCTCCACATCTTCTCCAACATTGACTGTCATTAGTGTTTTTGATCATAGCCATTCTGACAGGTGTAAGGTGGTATCTCAGGGTCGTTTTGATTTGCATTTCTCTGATGATTAAGGATATTGAGCATGTCTTTAAATGTCTTTCAGCCATTTGTGATTCTTCTTTTGAGAATTCTCTTTTTTTTTTTTTTTATAAGACTGTTTAGCAATTCGTGTTACACAGTGTTCCCACTTGGCAGTTTCAAAACGGTAATCCAAGGTGAGTTCAATGACACACATAGGGAGCACACCTTTGGATCTGATTTACGTCAGTCAGACCTGAGTTTCTCCAGGCCGCAGTCAACCACGTGATGCCTGAAGGTGGACTCACAGGGCTAAGAATGCCTAGGAAAAAGCACAGTGCTTTTTCACCTACAGTTACAATGAAATCCTGTTTGAAAGGCAAGGATGAAGGGGCCAGTTGTTGCTGAAACAGCCCATTTAAAAACGGGGCTCTGTGCTGATCACCTCACATTGAGTTACAGACCACTGCTTGCTACGTGAAAGGCTGAGGATCCACAGTCCATGGAGGATTGTGGTACCTTCGAAATCCCGTAGTGCTGTCCATCACATTCCTCGTCTTTTGGGACGTCACTTTTGCTACTAAATATAAAGTTTACAATAAGTGTGGCTTTTCCCCTCAGAGTTTCATCTGAGATTTCAGGAAGTGGCTCCATGGTGGCCAGCATGCGTCAGTAGCCTTAGGGTCCCCTGTTCACCCTGGAGGATGAGCTGTCTGAGCCCAGGATGCCACCTATCCTCAGAAAATATCCTCAGACCACATGTTAGTCCCCTTACAGGACTGACCACCATCCCCGCACAGATCTACTTGCTAAAATGTGGCTCACTGACCAGCCAGCTGGAGTGAATATGCCAAGATTGTTACCTGAAATATAAATGCCTTATTCGAAATATTCAGTAGAATGCCATCCTTGTTGTTGATATAAGTTGTGAACAGTTGGATCACTGAAGGCAGCTAGAGTATTCTGTTAGTTTTGTTTTTGTTGTTGGGTTTCTTTGTTTTTAAGAAAGGGTTTCTCTATGTAGTCCTGGCTATCTTGGAACTCTTCTATGCAGACCAGGCTAGGCTCAAATTCACATAGACCCACCTGCTTCTGCTTCCTGATTGCTGGGATTGAAGGAGTGTGCCACTGTGCCTGGCTCTACTTGATTCTTTAAAAAAAAAAAACCTTAAAGTTTGAGGGCTGGAAAAATAGCTCAGTAATTAGGAGAGCATACTGCTCTTACAGAGGACCATAGTTCAATTCCCAGCACCCACTTTGGGTGTCTCACAACCGCCCATAAATCCAGCCCTGTAGAGTCCAATGTCCTCTTCTGGACTGCATAGGCACCTGTACTTAATACCCACACACAGACGCACATGAACACATAATTTAAAAATGAATATAGAAATTGAAACTTGGTCAGGTTTGTATGTGCATTGTACACGCTTAGGTGTGCCACCAAGTCAGTTTCAACACCTGCATTCATGGACATATTTGTGATATTCCATCACCCCTGGAAGTTCCCTCCTCCTCGCCCTCCCTGTTCAGGACAGCTGCAGATCTGGTGCTTATTACAAAAACCTCTATAAATGGAATCATGTGGTATGCATGTGTATCAGTTATCTTGTTGATAAGATGAAAGAACTTAGGAAGGGGAGGGCTTGTTTAGCTTGAGTTTGAGGGGATACCATCCATCATGGCAGGGAAGACATGTCGTTGGGCAGCCTGGTGGTGGCAGCATGCAGCAGCTTCCTGCACATGTCTCAGCAGATCAGGAAGCAGAC
>CABHPP010119756.1:1172-23303 GCA_902168425.1 Peromyscus attwateri | reverse complement strand
GGGGGGGGGCCGGCCGCCGGGGCACCACTTGGCTCTTTCTTCCCCTTCCATTTTGATTGGAATTGAGGACCTCAGCCCATGGTTGGTGCCACCACATTTAGGATAGATCTTCCACTCACTTACTCTCTGGAAACACCCTCATATACACACAGGAAGTGTGCCTCACTGTTGCCCTGGGCTCCAGGAGTGTCCGATGTTTTTGCTTCTCCCGAGGAACCACATTGGATGAAGATGAAATGTCTTGAGCCACACATTAAATTCAGGGGTGTTCATCCCGCAGCTGACAGTTTGCAAAACCATACACAGGTTTGGTTTGTGTAATATTGTAGCACAGAGAGCCATTCTGGGTTGTATGCTGCCCATGGGTTAGACACCCTTACATTTTTAATGTGTGATGGGTGCATCTGCACATGTTCATGTCCATACCTATGGAGGCCTGGGATCAACACCTCATGTCTTCCTTAGTTGCTCTCCTTTTTACAAAATTGTTTTTCTTTTAATTATGTCTGTACACATATCTGTATATAAATAAATACACATTCATGCAAGTCCCTGGACCAGATTCCCTGGAGCTGGAGTTACAGGCGGTTGTGAGCCTTGAGATGCTGGGAATGAAACTTGGGTCCTCTCCTGGTGCTCCTAACCTCCGAGCATCTAGCCAACCTCCACCTTATGGTTTTGAGACAGGATCTCTCACCAACCCTGGAGCCTCACCAGTTTGTCTAGACTAGTTAGCCACCATGCTCCAGGGACCCTTCTGTCTCTTCCAGCACAAGAGTTACAGGCACATTCTGTCATGTATCAATCCACATGAGTCTATTAAATGGGTAACAGAATTTATTAAGATATAAATTGAGGAAATTCACCTGGGATTACAGAATGGAGTAGACAGCTGGAGTCATCTTCTGATCTGACCAGGAGCTAATCCACCTCTCAGGCAGGAGCAGGGAAAGGGGCATGTGACCCTTCTCCAACTCCTTATCAGAGGTCACAAACAACGGCAAGAAGCACCAACACCTCCTTTGGGCCGTATAGCCCAAGGTCATGGGCGGAGCAAATATCACTATAGTCATGCCCAGCCTTTTTGCATGGATGCTAAGGATCCAAACTCAAGTCCCCATGCTTGCATAGCAAGCACTTAATCTGCGGAGCCATCTTCCCAGCCCAGCCCCAAGACTTTGTTTTTTTTTTTTTATTTTTGGTTTTTGTTTTTTGAAGACAGGGTTTCTCTGTGTAGTTTTGGTGCCTGTCCTGGATCTTGCTCTGTAGACCAGACTAGCCTCGAAGTCACAGAGATCTGCCTGGCTCTGCCTCCTGTGTGCTGGGATTAAAGGCGTGAGCCACCACCGCCCGGCCCAAGATAATTCTTAATGCAAGTTGTCAATCAGGAATAGCAGTGTTTCTGTGCCTGGCTTCTAGAACTTCAAGAGTGTAGTTGGACAGGATATTCGAGAGGCGTTCTGATGAGGGCCCAGTTACGATGGTGTGCCTTGAACCAGAGCAGTGACTCACTGCGGTGAACATTTTGTGGGTGGAGCTGATTGGACAAAAGGGCGTACGTACTGTGTGACACACGGCAGCTCCCGGTGCCACTGTGGTGAATGAAGAGGTGTTGCAAAGATGGAGGAGCCAGGTGGGTTGTTGTTTGTTTTTGTTTGGATCCTCAGCATCAGTGCAAAAATTTGGTGGGATATGCTACAGTGGTAAGGGGCAGATACGGAGGGACTGGGAGGTGAGCAGGACTGGGGTGCATGATGCGCAATTTCCAAAGAATCAATAAAGAATTATGTTTTAACAAAAAAAAAAAGTATGGTTGAAAAGGAGTGTGCATCTACCACAGATACATTTTGTATATTCTTACAAAGGAGTGCGTGGAAGTGCTCTGTATCACCGTCCTAGCCATTCACCATCCCCAAGTGTAGGTCAGGTTCTAGAATCTTGGATTGTTCCACCTTAGGTCAGGCCCTTAGCACTATGATGTACTGGGATGGGCTAGGTGTCTGACGTTTCTGTGACACACTGCCCCATTCTGCAAAATTCAGGACTTGTCTAGTATCTACATTGCTAAAATGATGTTGAGAATTAAATTAGCAGCATATGCAACTTGTTGCTATGACTAATCTTCCAAATGAAGCTATAAATTCGATGTAACTGTCGTCTGTTTTTAAAGGAAAATCAACATGCTTTTAAAAGGGGGTTAGGGGGCTTTACAGATTAGATACTTGGGGAAAGTCCAGAGACATAGCTTAAAAATGCAGTGTGGAGTGTGTTGGCAAGAAGTTACGCTGAAGGTGGTGCTGATATAGCTCAGTGGTAGAGCACATACCTACTATAGGTGATTGTTTGATCCCAAGACTGAACCCAGAACCCACAGTGGAAGGACTGGAGGGACTGCTCGGCTGCTAAGAGCACTGGCTGCTCTTCCCGAGGACCTGGCTTTGATTCCCAGCGCCTGTAAGAAAACTTAGGACCACCTTTAACTCCTGTCACAGAGGGGGCATGCATATGCCGTACAAGCATGTATGCAGACAAAGCACCCATGCACAGTAAACAAAGAGCAGTTAAAATAAGAAACAAAGATGTCATGTGGCTGTGTCTCATTTACTACTATTTCCTACATCAAATGATCAGCACGTTCCATCATTCTCTACAGTAACAACTAATATTGAGTCAATCCCTTTGGGAGGGAGAATCTAATAACTTTGTCAATGAATAGTGTGAAATAGTATGTGCCCTGAACTATGGACTGAAACCAAGGGTTACTCGTACCTGAAATAATGAAAGAGGGTCTGTTTCCCATTCTGGATAGAAACACGGCCTCTCGGCCAGCCTGTTGGGTTCATGGAATGTGAGACCCAGCCATGGCGAGTGGTTTTCATGTGTGACTCAAGGAAGCAACAGATCAATAACTGTCCCCCCATGGTGTACTCTACACCATTTCCCAAGGGACAGCTGTTGTGCACTTTCAAGGTCACTTTGAAATGGGTCCTGCACCAATCTCGGCAGGCGGGAGGAGGGCATATGTCCTGTAACAAGACGGACCCTTACTGACATCGGATAATAGCAGCAGCTGCAGTCCAGTGTGAAGCATCCAATGGACAAGTGTGCTTTCATTCCCCACCCAACCCCCAAAAAACAGTAATCCCTAGTGTGGCCAAGGCTTCATGGAAATGTGCCCGTGTCGCATTCTGCCTTTCCCAACACTGATGGTAAGAGTAAAAACTGAGAACCTTCCTGGAAGAAGCTTGGCAACATAATCCACAGCCTTTGCAGTGATGTGGCTTCTGACCCAGAGAGCCTTCTCTAACACTTACCCAGAACAGTGAGAGCTGTATGCATCTACAAAAACATTCTGCTGCATTGCTGCATTTACAAATCCAAGCTTTAAACAAAGCAGAAATCCAAAGTAGATAAGTATTGAAGTATATGCAATATTTTACTTTAATTTTTTTTGCACTTATTTATTTGGCAGGGATTGGGGAACATGTCACAGCACACATGTGGAGGTCAGGGGACAACTTTCAGAAGTTCTCTTCCACCATGTGGGTCTTAGGGATCAAACTCAGGTTTTCAGGCTTGATGGCAGACTCATATACCCACTGAACAACTTTATCAAGCCTAGTATATATAATAATTTAATGTAAAATACTATATATGCCTCATTCTGTAAAATGTAAATCATATCTAAGTGTAATATATATGTACACAGTTATATAGTTATGTATATAATACATAGGTGCCATGTAGCAGTCACATAATGTATTGTAATACTTGCAATTACTTAGTCATGCATTTTTAGAGTATAACATGTGCATTACTTCTATATGATAATCCTTTAGCATATACAGTATGACATTTTAGCCCATTACATACAGTGCAACTGGAAATGTAGTAACAGACAGATGGCCACAGTATACAAAGTCAAAGCCTTTTGTAAATGTACTGTAAATTGTTAATTGGCACTATTCGTATAAGATGCCTGTGAGATCAAAGTCTTAGAGGAACAGGGGACATCTTCAACATGAGTGACATGCTTGTGCATCTCACCAAATGTGAGCAGGTGAGTAGCCCCCCAAAGGCATACTTGCCTGTGCACTGGCTGGAGCCTGTGCTAAGAACACTGAGGCTGGAAGAGTCATCACACTTGGACATGAGCCCTGGCCTCCTCAGACCTGTTCCTCTTTGTAAGAGGTACTGTTCCCATAGGTGAGATCTCAGCGGGTCAGAGGGTCAAGGGCAGCTTTCAGATGGCCTGCTTCACCTGTCTCTGTGGATAAGATGGAGTGGGGGCCACATCCAGACCATCACAGACTGATTCTAAAGGCCTTTTCACGGGTGACAGTATCGACAACCCCGTGAGTGACTCAGGAGCCAGTCTGACCTAGCGTTCCCCCTCCAGGTATATAGTCAAGAAGAAGGAAAGGACCAGTCCAGGGGCTGGAGAGTTGGCTCAGCAGCCAGGAGTACTTGCTGCTCTTGCAGAGGACCCAGGTTTAATACCCAGCACCCACATGGTGGCTCACAATGGTCAAAAGTCCAGTTCCAGAGGATCTGTGCCCTCTTCTGGCCTCCTAGGGCTCTAGGCACATAAATGGTACACAGACATACATGCAGGCAAAACACTTAAGAGAATTAAATATTTTAAAGGAAAAATATAATGCACGTTCACACAGAAACCTGTGTATGAATGTGTGTAGCAACATGGTCCAGCCAAGAAGTGGCAACCAGCAACTTGTAACTGTTGAACAGATAAGCTCAGTGTGGCCTAGATGTGCGTTCTGGAAGGGAGCAGATGGGGGATGTGTGAGGAAAACAGTGACTGCTCATGGGTAAGGGGGGAGTGATAAAAATGTTCTATATAGTTTCATGACTGCAAAATACTCAAACTAATCTAAATGACAGAATGACAGGTTGTGTGAGTCGCATCTCAATAAAGAAAAGACAGGAATATGCCAATCTTTCAGTGAAGAGAAAAATCAGAAATGATGTGTTCTGGTGTTTTAGGTGAGGCTGGAGAAAGCTATTTTGTCCAGGACAGGAAGTAAGTATTTAGAAATCTCAAGGGGGAATCACAAGTCCCAGCAGGCTGAGAAGCAGCTCAGACTCATTTCTTTGGCACCAATGGTCTTGTCCCCAGCATTCTTTCAAAAAGATCCAAGAATCACTGAAGGCATGTATGCATGCAGGTTCTGAAGTCTCCAAAAGATGTGGTTAGAGACAGACCACAGGGAGGGCTTGTGAACTGTGGGAAGAGTGTAATGGTTGCTTTTAACTGTCAACTTGCCAGGACTTAGAATGACCTGGGCAAAGTCTCAGCTGAGAAACTGCAGTAAATAGTTTAGTGGTTATGTCTGTGGCGGGGACTGTCTTGATTGTTAACTGACATGGGAAGACTCAGCCCACTGTGGGCAGCACCATTCCCTAAGCAGGGAGCCAGGCAGGCAGTGGTGCGTGCGTTCCCTCCCTGCTCTTGGCTGGATAGAGGGCTGTGTTCTGACAGCAGAGCATCTCTCTGTTCTTCCCCTGATTTCCCGTCCTTATTTATAATGAGCTAAAACCCAGAATTGCACGCCAAAGAAACCCTCACTTCAAGCCCCGTGACATCAAGCCCCGTGGACGCCGGCAGCTGTCTGACTTTGGCTTTTCTTCTGGAAGAGCTGAATTGATGATACAGTTTTCACAAAAACCAGTGGTGGTAGGAAGCACATTGGCCCTGGGGCCTCTGCTGGACAAGTAGATGCTGAGCTGGGCACCCTTGGTAAGAATCACCCTTAGGCCCGGTGATTGCCCTTCAAATGGTGGCCAGCTCCAGGAGATATCTAAGCTTGCTTAGAAACAGATACTGGTGGTCCTTCCATTTCCTTGTACAGACGTGTCTTGTCTTTTCCTTGTTCTCTTCTGATGCTGCATGCCAGGGTCTCCTGGGTGCTAGCCAGCTCTCTTCCACGCCCTGGCATTTTCTCCTCTACCTTCTCACTGGCCGCTTCTCTAGTAGTCATGGGAAGTCAAAGAACGTGGTGAAAGTCATTTTAGCCAATGTGATAACCCCAACGTTGTAATCACCATAGAAAAGTCTTAGGAGGGTTAACAAGATGGCTCAGCAAGTAAAGGTGCTTGCTGCCAAGCCTGATGACCCGAGTTCAATCCCCAGGACGAGCATGGTAAAAGGAGAGCTCTGACTCCTGTGAGTTGTCCTCTGACCTCTCCACACATGCCATGGCACACAATAAGTAATAAATAGATAAATTTGAAGTATTGGTGAGCCATTTAAATTCTTCTTTTGAATTGAGTCTGTTAGTTCGCAGCACATACCTGAAGTGGGACTAGCCGCACCTCGGGTGTCCGGTAGACACCAGCCTTTGGACATCATGGATCTGAGCACTGTATCAGGACAGGACCACCTGCTCAGCCACCTTGCAATGCAGCTGTGGGATTAGAGTGCCCGATTAGCACGGGTAAGGTTTGTGTTGGCCCCCTTCATAACAGCCCAGTCTGGCAGTAGCTGATCCAGTCTGGAGAGAAGACGAGTTCATTCAGAAGGGCCATGCCTCATGACCCTGTGACACCCCATGTAAGTCAGACCTCTTTGAGGTCCTGCCCCCTCTCAAGTGGGAGTCCATGACGGCACCTGAATCTTGAAGACCCAGTCCCCGTCCAGACTGCAGCAAAGGGATTATGCCTTGATTGCCTTTCCAATACCCTGGGTCCTACTGCTCCAAGCCCTGGGTTTTTGTTCCCTGACCTGCTGTCTGCTGTTCAGATAAGTCATGTTTGTTCCTCACCTTTGGACGTGACCAGTGTCAAAGTCCATCCCGAGACCTTTTGTGTCAATGCAGCGGCCAGGACCAGGCCTGTGTGGCCAGTGAAGCATTTGGTACCCTGCTGCTGCCCACCGTTACCTGCAGCTACCAGCTTGGTGTCCTCAAACCCATTATCCAAACACAGTTCTGGAAGGCAGCCCTGGAGCTGTGTACATAAATTTCCCAGGCCTGGCTTGGTCTCCAGGGCCCCCTATTCCAGAGCACATGTGTTTCAGGAAGCATGTTCACTTCTAGAGAAGTCAGAGCTGCTTCTGAAAAGGCAGAGGATGATGGAGATGACTTCTGGGAACAACCCAGGACTTCTGACTTCCAGATGGCCCTTTACAATAGCAGCCCCCCCAAAAAAAAAAAAAAAAAACAAAAAAAAAACGGGTGGTTTCTTTCATTACCGAGTTCTCCTAATAACTGTTCCAGGTCCATGTTGCGCATCCCAGCCACTGGAGGGCGCCACTTCACAGATAGCCAGAGTGACTCTTTTTTATTTATTTATTTATTTATTTATTTATTTATTTATTTATTTATTTATTTATTTTGAGTTCTCAGCCGCTTGGGTCATTCAAGAAAAGCAGGAGCCCCTTGAAGTGTGGGAAACCTGTAGCACCCTGTTCTTTCCTCCTCACTTACACCGCTATACACCTGCATAGTCAGTTCTGGAAGGTGTAGACGCTTCTTTGGTATGAGTTAGGCTGAATGTGGATAAAAGGTAGTAAAGGGGGCCATCTCCTGCGTTCTGTCCATCAGCACCTCTAAAATGGGAGGACTGCCTCAGCTGCCTAACAGAGAAGCAGAGGTGGGAGTGTGCTACCACACTGCAAGTTCATGCTCTTTCTAGCTGGCCTAGCACAGGCTCTTAACTCTCCTAAGTTTAAGTTTGGCAATTTCAGGTTTATTCGATCAGAAAAAAAAAAAATGTTTATTTGTTCTTACTAAATAGTGGACCACATAAAACCTAGCACCTAACATAGTAGGTGTTTGTGGTCCATTCCGAACCTAAAAAGAAGTGTAGAGTTCCTATAAATCATTCACAGAAGTAACTTAACAGGCACCAGAAACTCCTTCTTGGCAAAGGACTTGGAGGTGTGTTTTTATTTCCAATTCCCTTTCTGCTTATTCACGTATATGCGCTGAATATTAAGGCCGAGCTTTCTGATGAAGCTGGATACAGAAGGCTCATGCACTGTATGATTTCCCCCATGTGGAATAGCCAGAGAAGGCAGATCTGTACAGACAACACAGAGGAGCTGGCTAGTGTGGGATCAGTAGTCCCAGCCTGGCACAAGGAATCCTCAGGAATGATGGGAACAGGCTAGGACGATATTCGGAAGATGCTTGCACAGTGCTGTAGCCTTAATAAAAATCGCTGTATTGTATATCTAAAACAGGTGAATTTTATGGTGTGTAAATTATACCTCAATAAAGCTGTTAGGGAAGAAAAAGACTCAGCACTCAGCACTGCCTGCCCCCACTGGAGGGGTGGGGGTGGGGGGTGTCCCAGTTTACTAGGAAAGGGCAAAACAAAACGGCAGCACAAAGGGAGAGCACAAAAGGACCCACTCCCTTCCCCTTGTGGCCATAGCTGTGAGCTGGCTCCCAGCCACAGAGGACAGGCCATCTGGCCCCAGCCCTGGTTTCCGAGTGTTTCAAGGCCTCCTGGGTAAATACAGGCCTCTTCAATCTGGAAATAGCCGAGGATACGTGGCAAGTCTTTGGTGGACTGCAAGGCATGCCATCCATGCCATCCTCCTGAGTAAGAAGCTTCCCTTCACCTGCCGGATTCACCTTCCTGTCTCCACAGGCTCCACAAGCCTTCCACAATAATTAGGTCACACACACACACACACACACACACACACACACTGTGCCTACCACCATTGATTCTAGGTCTGAAACCTGTGTTTAAAAAAGTGGCTTGGGGCTGGAGAGATGGCTCCGAGGTTAAGAGCACCGACTGCTCTTCCAGAGGTCCAGAGTTCAATTCCCAGCAACCACATGGTGGCTCACAACCATCTATAATGAGATCTGGTGCCCTCTTCTGGTGTGCAGACATACAAACAGAACACTGTATACATAAAATAAATAAATAAATCTTTAAAAAAAAAAAAAAAGTGGCTTGGGATCTCTTGTGAGTTCGAGGCCAGCCTGGTCTACAGAGCGAGATCCAGGACAGGCACCAAAACTACACGGAGAAACCCTGTCTCGGAAAACCGAAAAAGAAGAGAGAAAGAGGCTTGGATCTCAAGAGAAGTATGCTCTAGAGGGGCCAGGAGCCTGTGAGCCCAGGCCCGAGCCTACAGACACTCAGCTCCTTGCCATGGCCGTCCTGGCCTGCAGGGCCCCTTCATAGAGTGTGGACTTCTCAGAGAGCTCGAGTCTGGAGGTGAACTTGGAAGGCAGATCCCCAACTCCTGAAGCCATCTTGACCATGTCAGCGCATGAACCAGGATTCCCAGCCCAAGCTAGAGTATACAAAACCAGAATACCTCCCTGTGAGTTTTCGTCCCAGCCAGTGGTAATAGATGTTTCTAGAAACTGAGAGGGGAACAAGGGAAAGAGGGTTCTTTCTGGCATGTGCAGTGTCAGGGTGGTAAGGGATGACCCCATTGTTGAATCACCAGCCTCGGCAGCATTTCCCAAACAGACTTAGCAGTAGAGAGGACCCTTCCTAAGGGCTACTTGTGACCTGTGAGAGCGTGTGTGTGTGTGTGTGTGTGTGTGTGTGTGTGTGTGTGCGCGCGCGCGCGCGTGTGTGGGAGGGGGGAGATATCTAGGACTGATCACACACACAAAAACGCACACACACACACACACACACACACACACACACTTGCCACAGAATACTCAGTGTTTGCTATCTTATATCGTGTTCCTATGCAGATTTCTCTTGAACACTGATTTTTAAAACAGTGGGAGTTGAGCCTGGGGGTACACACCACTGCAGTAGAGAAGCTGGGGCATGAGGATCTCAAGTTCAAGGCCATCCTAAGGTTACCTAGTGAGCTCTGGACCACCTTAAACTACATAAAGAGACTCAGTGTTAATGACTGTCCCTGAAATTTTTTAATTAATAAAAAAATGTTTGAGAGGGCTGGAGAATTGACTCAGCAGTTAAGAGTGTTTATTGCTCTTCCAAAGGATCCAGGTTCAGTTCCCAATAATCAGATGGTGGCTCACAGCTACTTGACTGTCATTCCAGTTTTGGGGCATCTGACATCGTCTTGTGACCTCCTCGGGCACCAGGCACACGTGTGGTGCACAGATCTAGTTACAGGCAAAACAAAATAATACATTTTTTTTTTGAGATATTTGTTTCTCAAGGTACTGAGATGATCTGTCTCTTCACTGTCTTCTGAAGCTCTGCATTGGGAGCCACTGCTGGAGTGCTCGCCACGTGTGTACGAGGCTGTGGGTTCTGACTTTTTTTCTTCTGTTCTTCTCAGTGGCGTCATAACATGTGCAGGGGGGTGTCTGATCACTCACCTCCGCATTGAACACTTGGAATTGATGAGGTTGAGATTCTGACTGTGCTGGGATGGGCATGCCTGTGTGGACCCCTTGTGGGCCTGCTAAGTCTTTTGTGATGATGGGTTCCTAAGAAGAGGCCGGCTAGTCAGAGCGCTTAGGCTGCTGGGAATCTGTGCTCAGCATGGCTCCATCCCCCTCCCCCATCTGTTTGTCCTTTCTCACTGCTGCCCCAGGTCCCTGGAGCCCATCCCAGATCACACAGATTCTAACACTTTGACCCAGTACTGCTCAACGCAGACCTCCTGGGTCCCGTGCCATTCCCCCTACCCCACCCCCTGTCCCACCCCTGCACCAGAGGACAGCCAAGAAGAGGAGAAAGGGTGTGTAAAGAAAGAACTGGCTTATCTCTTTGTAGGGCAGACCACAGGAGGGAGTTAATGCAGTAGGCTGGTCCAGGACTTCAGTATTTCCTTAGAACGCTCAACTGACTTGATGAGCCCACCCATACCCCGTTGTTATTAAAGCCATGGCCTGTACTTGAACTCTACAGCCCAGATGGCATGCCTCACATCTACCCAACGCCCCCAGCATCACTGGACCCTAGGCTCCGCCACATGGACTTGTGAGACAGACCCTCACACCTGCTGTGCTTCGAACCATCCGGAGGATCCCATTCTAGCAGATCTTACTGAGCTCTGCCTCTCTCGAAGAAGAGTTTTCTTCCTAGACAGATGTGACAGACCCCCACCTCTCTGTCTCTCCCTTTCTCTTCCCCCTCCCTCCCCCTCCCCCTCCCTCTCCTGAGCAGGTAGATAGATCCCTTCCCACCACAGGGCTGTTACTCATAGCTTGGCCCCTACCTGGCTCCTGTGACTTGGACCTGATAACTCCTTTCCCCTTGAGAACCTTAAGCTGGTCCTAGACTGACCCTTCAGTCTTCCATCCCTCTTGGTACATACATGCCCATGCCCACTGCCGCTTTAACCTCTCTCACTTCCAGCTCTGCCCTTCATTCCAGAAGAAAGACCTGTGCAGTGAAACCACAGTCCCGCTCTCAGCCAAGGGTAGAAGCTAGGACTGGTAGCCTGATTCCTGCCCCTTCACGGGCCGCAGCTACACAGAGTGGAGCTTTTGCCAGCCTCGCCCAGTCCTGTGTGTGATTTGCACTCAGGAGGCCAGAAAGAGAAAGAGGCCCCCACAGGGAGAAGCACTTACTGGATGGCCCGTGCAAACACTGCAGTGTGGCGAGGGAGAGGAGGAGGCAGGCTGGAGTGCGCAGAGGAAGCTGAGACAGTCACCCAGGACCCCAGACATGGGACCGCTGTACAAAGATGGGATGGAGCCCTAGCCCAGCTCAGTCATGTCCATTTCACTGTTGCTAGAGACTAATACTCGAGGTGAGATTGGAAGGGAGGAAGAAAGTGTGAAGGGTCTGAAATTGTACCCAGTTGGCAGTGGTGCCTGGTGGACACATGACCCTGCCAGGTAATGCAGGCAAATACGTCAGGCAGAGGAAGTGGCCAGAATATCAGCCCTTGTCTCCCTCATTGAGATGAGGCCAATGGGCACTGCATATAATCGGTTCTGTGGTAGAAGCGGAGCCTGGCCCAGGGGCCAGAGTTTTTATTGTGTGTGTGTAAAGGTGTGCATGAGTGTCCAGGCACACATGCCAGACAGTGGACAGACTCAGGTAGCATTCCTCGGGGGCTGACCACATTT
The DNA here is from genome assembly GCA_902168425.1 of Peromyscus attwateri. NCBI lineage: Eukaryota > Metazoa > Chordata > Mammalia > Rodentia > Cricetidae > Peromyscus > Peromyscus attwateri. The sequence goes on along the minus strand of CABHPP010119756.1, from coordinate 11,301 downwards.
TTTTGACAGGATTTCACACCAGCCTAGAACTTAGCACAGAGGCTGGGCTAACAGACCAGGGAGTCCCAGGCATCTTCCTTTCTCTGCTTCTCCAGCACCGGGATTACAGACACAGGCCATCACTCTCCAGTTTCTTTGACATGAGTTCTGGGGGTTGAACTCGGGTCCTCAGGCTTGCAAAGCCAGCACCTCAGCAGCTGAGCCGTCTCCTCAGCATGAGCTTTCATGACGCTCACAGCTGCCCCGAGTCACAGAGAAAGCCGTGGACTTGAAGGCTGTCCCACTGCGCCCACGCTTGGAAAAGCTGTTGAGAACACAGGCACTCATGGCCATGCTGGAAGGACACAGAGACATGGGAGAGTCCCTGGAGAGCAGCCCCTCACTGAGAATAAGGACAAGGATCAGGCGGTGTCTCCCAAAAGCAGTTGCTATCTCCACAGCCTTCCACAATGCTAGCCTGGGCTTGTGGCCCAGCAAGTGTGGAGGACTGTGTGATTTCCATGCCAAGGGGAGTGATTTCACACAGAGCGAGAGGGCTGGTGCCGCCAGGTGTTGAGGCCAGTGGCTGCCACCAAGGTCAACCCTTGCTACACCCCAGATATTCTGCCCACCCCAGCATTTCCCTTCTCAAGTCTTCCCTTGTCACAGAGTGGATGTGTGACTCCTCCTGCCCACAGAGGGAATGGCCACACATTTGTGTTTAGAAGGCACATAGGTTTATTCTTGAACAGTCCTGGAGATTAGAAGTTCAGAGTCAGCCTGCCTGTTCAATGGAGCTCCTCTGGGAACCACACCAGCCCCCACTCGCCTGCTTCTAGAGGTGCCCATTTGCTTTGGACCCTGGCCTCATCATTTTGATCCTCTTGCCTCCCTGTCACATGAACCCTTGTGATTATGTGGACCACCTAAATATTCTAAGGTAACTCTTCCTCAGGACCTTGACCTCAGCACATCTCCAGTATGCCTGCATCCCTTCACATACTCACAAGTTCTGAAAATTAGGATGTAGACTTCTTTGGGAGCCAGTGTTGTGTCTACCACATTGTTCTGTCTCCTCTAGACACTGGCCCATGCCATCAGCTTTCTGTGGACCTAGGCCCTGTCGTCAGTCCCCCACACACAACAGTTGGGACTCTGTCCACTCGTTTCTTTGCTTCCAGATTCATTATTCTTATGGGTCATCTCAGAGGAGGGTGCAGCAGGAGCAGCCCTTTGTTGTAAGCAACACTGTATGGGAGCAAGAGGCACATCTGGGTTGGCTTGAGGATACTAGGCCATTTCCTGTCATGCTATTCATACCCAGAGCCTCAGCTTTCATGAAGGTCAGAGAGATTGCCCTCCTGCTACCCTGCTGCTGTGAAGCTCCATGGTGAGACACCCAGACATGTATGTCTAGCACTGTGTTTGAATCATGGGAACAGCATCCCATTTTAGTGGCTGTGGTATTTTCCTCCACTGGACTGAGTGCTTCTTGCACTCAAGATTGGGACAATTGTTCTTGAGCAGGCAGAAGCCAAACCTTATGACCCAGAGCCACCCATCATCACTTTGAGAGCCTCCTTGATACGGTTACTTCAGCCTCGAAATGACTCACTGGTACAAATACATGGGCGGTCAAAAAAGTAATGCTTTCGTCTGCTGAAAGTTCTGCAGGTCTTTTTTTTTTTTTTTTTTTCTCCTAAGGCAATTATCTGTATAAAACACTTTTTTTTTCTTTTAAGTAGACTCCTATTGATAATGAAACCATATTTTGGACATGGAATTGCTGCAAAGACGAAATGCCATTACCCAGAAGAGCAGCCACAGTGCACACATTTGGTGGCCCAAATAGAGCACTCTCTTCTTCTTGGGGAGATGAAAGTATTCCCTTCTATTAGCCTATGAAATTATTTTAGAATTGGGTTTTAATCCCTAGAATGAAGGTGGGCATGGAACCCCAGCGTTGGTCCTGCACATGGGAAGTCAGATCGGAAGCGTGAAGCTAGGGCACGTAGGCTGGCACGTCTCGCCACCAATCCAAAGGAAATATGAAAAGACTTGTTTTAATGTTGGCCAAAGGCAGTATGAAAGGTGAGGCTTCCTCCCCGCGGCTTCCTCCGCTGCCCTTTCCTCCCCGATCCCATTTGCTAGCAGTCCATTTCTGTGAGTTTTTCCCTCTAGAACAAACCTATCATTTCTCACCGCAGGATATTTACAGCTTCAATCAGCGCCAGATTCAACTGGCTTCTGATCTCATCGCTGGAAGTTATAGATGCAGATATTATTTGCGCTGCGGTTAATTATGGAGCAATCAAACTTTGGCTTTTCCACTGTAATTTCCTCTGCCAGCTAATTTAATTAATCACCCCCAGCTCGGCTCTTCCAGCTGCGACCAGCAGGGTCATTAATTAGGCATGTGGTGGGAGCTGACGACCAGGTCCTGCCAAGCGTCTGCTGCCCACTGGGTCACAGGGAGACAGGGCTACTCCTCTGTCACTCCGGAGAGGAAGGTGTGGCCCTAAAGGCTGCCGAGGAGCAAACAACCTACCTGCAGAGGCACCTGGTTTGTGAAACTCACCTAGTTAAAGAGGCCCCGGTGTCCACTTAAATGGGTTGGGTGAGCTTGACGAAGAGAGAACCATGTGACCCACCTCAGCTTTGGTCTTGGAATTCCCAGGTGAACCTGTCACGGGTGCAGTGTGGCCAGTTCCTGGGTCAGTGTCTAACACCGAGGTGCCTTCTTCCTCAAGGTCTCATCGAAGGTTGTCCATGTAACTTCCCCAAAGGAAGGAGAAAGGATTTTTTTCCTTTTCCATAAGGAAGCGGGGGTTTTTGTTGTTTGGTTTGCTTTGGTTTTTGTCTATCAAAGTGATATAGAAACGCTGCATGTGGTTCCTCTTCATACACAGGCTTTAAATAAAAAGGCCTTTTCTTCTCAAGCAATCACCACCTCTACTTAATTCCTAGTGGCTAAAGGGCCTTCATCAGAAGTCCACAAAGTGCAGTGCACCCCTAGATTCAGGGGAGGGGAGCCACACCCCAAATTGGGACAGATGTTATGTGAATATTCTTTTTAATTTTTTTATTGCATTTATTTGGTGTGGAGGTGTAGGTACACAATGGCGTGTGCAGAAGTCAGTTCCTCCCTTCCTCCTCAAAGGTCTCAGGAGTTAAATTTAGATAATCAGACTAGGTGACAAATGCCTTTGCCCATGAGCCATCTCACTGTCCCTTTGTAACTGTTCTTAAGTATAGTTTATTTCTATTCAAAGAATTTCACTATGTATCCCTGACTAGCATGGAACTCCTCTTCGTAGACCAGACAGGCCTCCAACACATACAGATCTACCTGCTTCTGCCTCCTGAGTGCTGGGATTAAAGGTGTGTGCCAGCATATCCAGCCAAGTTTCAATCGTTACAGTAATGAGGTTTTTCTTTTATGTTTTTGTTTTGTTGGTTGGTAGGTTTATAGCTGCCATGCTGGGGTTCGAACTCAGGACCCTGTGCATGCTAGGAAAGCACTCTACATTGAGCCACATCCTAGGTTCTTTTCTTTTCTTTCTTAATAATTACATAAGAAAAAAGTTAAGACTTTAAAGAAACTGAACACAAAGTTTGATTTTTACTTAGGAGAGGATAAGCTGAGAGACAAGTGTTTCTCTGTTTTGTTTTGTTTGAGATTTGTTTATTTATAGATGGTTATGTGTGTGAGTTTTTTACCTGTGTGCCTGCGTGTGCACCACATGCATGCCTGGTGTCCACAAAGGACAGAAGAAGGTATTGTGTTGTGTCCCCTGGAACTGGAATCGTGGATGGTTGTGAGCCTCCATATAGGTGCTGGGAAATGAACCCAGGTCCTCTGCAAGAACAGCCAGTGCTCTTACCGGCTGGGCCAACTCTCCAGCCCCTGGACGGGTGTTATTAAAAGGTGCAATAAACCATTCTAAAACAAGAACTGCCTCCTCAGAGATCCCACCCAGAGCCTTGCCCTCAATCAAATGAATAAAAGAGGCAGATGTGGACACACGTGCACCCACCCAGGAGCACACACAAAAGTCCTTGAGGACAGGGGGCCGAGCCCAGCAGAGTACCCAGCTCAGTAATTAAAGGGATAATAAGGATACCTTTTGTGCCAAGAGGAAGAAAATGAGCAGGAGGACCCACAAAGTCTATGGGGTCAGGCTTTCTGTTCAGCCAGGCAGGAAGCCCCCATCATAAACCCCCTGAGGCCTGCAGATATCCAGAACCCTCCCCCTTCCAGTGGGCGGGGGAGGCCCTTGGACAGTGGCTTTGGCAAGGAGGTTAACTGTGTCTGTGCCTTCCTGAACAAGGGTCTCCATGGCCACCTTAAACAGCAAATGTACTCAGTCTTAACAACAGCCCCATAACCTGCTGACATGTTAAAGTGTAAATGCATATATAGTACATTTGTTCATTTCATTGTAAGGATCATTCTGGAAGGCATTACTAAGTGGTGGGTTTTCCCTAACATTCCCACTCTATGTTGGAAATGTGGGAGATTCCTAAGAATTGCAAAAGAGCCAGGATGCAGAGGGCCTCTGCATGCTTCTACTCCCCAAAGAAAATAGAACATTTTAAAAAAAATTGTGTTCCAGCCATCATCTTTCACAAAATCTCTATTGGGATTTAAGTAATTGAAACCCTGAAATAAATATTCCTCTTTATAACTCGAATATTAACTCAAGTGTTAATTTTTTTAAATAGTTGTTTATACAATCCGTTGCTGCCTGAACTATCCTATAAAAATAGGAAAGCAAAAAGCTACCACCTTGATCTTTCTGAAGTAATAACCCAGTCTCAGCACTAACTGGAACATCAAAATGTTCTCTGTTTGGAAGAGGGACAGTCTCCAAGGTTAGTTTTGTTCTTGCAGTGATGAGCACCCAGCTGGGCTGGCAGGATGGCTCAGAAGTTTAAGGTGCTTGTTGCCAAGCCTGAAAGACCTGAGTTCAAGCCTAAGAACTCAGAGGTAGGAGAGAAATGCCTCCTGCCTGTTTTCTTCTGTCCTCCACATGCCTGTGATGGGCACATGCATGCACACACATACATTCATGCATAGAAAGTGAATAAAGAATGCCAAGTCAGTTTTCATTTTTTAAAGATGAGCCTGGCACCTGGTGTTCACCACTCTTCCCAGGCCTCAGTTCCCCCTACAGAAAAGGTAGTAAACCGCCTCTCACATGGCGTAACAAGTTCCCATCCCAGAGGTCCACAGACTCCTGGCCTCTTCTGTTTCCTCAGCTTGTCCCAGTCTCCAGACAACCTTCCTGTCCATGAAAGGCAGTGCAGCCCTAAAGAAGACAGGATCACCAGGAGGTGACCCTGGCTCCTGAGGTGGCCCCTGGGGCCCACTGCAGACTCCCAGGCCCAGGAGCTGGTCTGCATCATTGGCTACCTCAGGATATGGCCCAGCCAGCTGCTTTTGTGATGTGCCAGCCCTAAGGAGGAGGGCTCCTTTGTGGATTGTGTGGTTCCCGGCCAGGACAATGGCTGTCCATCAGGGCTAACCGAATCTGTGTGTCCTGGGCCCAGTAGGGTGGGGCAGGGTGGTGTGATGGAGAACCCCTGATCAGATCCATCACTCCTCCCTTGGGTCCCACCCAGCCTTGCTGACTGCATTTTTAAAAACTGCCCTAATCATCCTCCCCCCTCTCCCCCTCTCTCTCTCTCTTTTTTTTTTTTTTCCTTTTTCTTCCTCCTGCCTAGAAACAGGCTCTGACAGTCCGAATGTTGGAAATAATTGGATTCTAAATTCTAATTCATCTGTAAAGTATTCGGTGATTAAATTAGCCTAATAGATATTATTTCGTACATGACTGCATAATTTTATCCTGATTGGATCTCCGTGGCACAATGGTGCCCCCCAATTTACTATTGACTTGAGAGCCTCGGAAGGCAAGGAAGGCATAGCCCTCCGCTTCTGCGGCCTGTTTTCCCAGGCTAAAAGTTAAAATGATTGATGCCTAGAAGGCAGCGCCTTCCTGCTCAGGTGCAGAGGCACAGTGTGCCGTTCTTCCAGAGGAGCAGTGAAGAGAAATGGTATCAGATGTGATTCTCTGTCCTCTTCTATTCAGAAGCCAGGAAGGTATGGAGATCTTAAGTGTCGGTTACTGGGTTGATTTTCTTAATTGCTTGAAAATTTTCTCAGAACGTCACTTTAACCGTCACCAACATAGATCCTAACACGTTGTGAATATCAAGCATTCGAATTGACTGGACAGTCATCATGGTACATGCATGTAATCCCAGCGTCCTGGAGGCTGCGGTCAAGAGTTTGAGGCCAGCCCGGGCTGCTGTATCCTGCCTCAAAGTTAGGCAAATGGCATGTAATTGTGGGATAAAAGCTTGGCAGCTGCATCTTTCTCCATTCTTTATAGAGTTTGTTAAATTCCGGTGGGGAAGGGTAGGGCAGGGGCCTGGGAATTACGGACAAGATGGGCAGCCTCTGCCGTTCATTCATTATCTCCTTCTTCCTTTACTTCAGTTTAATTTCACATGTGTGCGCCTCTTCCCTTCCCCCACCCCCTGCTCTGGTTCCCTCCCAAAAAAAAAAAAAAAAATCTGCAAATAGAATTCACCGCTGCCTCCCTGGTTCAGTAGCTGGAAACAGCTGGTGGGTTTGTGTGGCAGCTGAACAGTGGAGAGAAGATTTGGCAAACACTGGGGAAACCCAGGACAGAGGAGGTAGGTAGACTCAGGAAACTGTTTTCATGAGTAGATGGAGGGAACAAAGGCGGCCCAGCAGGGACAGAAGGGACCCACACTCCCTCTGAATAGCTCCCTAAAAACAGAGCTGAAAAGGAAGAAGGCCCATTTGCTTCTGGGAATCCAATAAATTGTTTCAGGAACTGAAAGTCTGTCCAGGCTAATGGAGCTGTGATTGACAGTCCTTCTCATTATGGAGCCCATCAGGGGACAGGGCATTCCAGTGCTGTTTAGGGGGTGAGGTGGGAAGGAGAGGAAGCTGAAGCCCCGGGTGGGGGTAGGGGGTAGGGGTGGGGACAGCGTTCTGTGTGCTCTATGCTCATTCTTGAAAGAGTCCCCCAGCCCCTTCCTGTAAAGGAGCTGTTGCTCTTTCAGGGCCATTTACCTCGCATATTATGACCATCCATTTGTCGTGACCCTACCATGACATGCCTGTCCCTGACCCACAGTCCCTGTTGAACTGATAGATGCAGCATAGGAAGGAGGTGGTAGAATCTCCCCACCTGTGGTATTCGGAGCAGAATCCTATGGATGCCATGACCTGGTCTCCCTGTCCTCCACTAGCTTTCTGTATTTATATGCGGTACTGTGGCATCTGCCAGACGGCACAGCTACTCTCTCTGTACATCAAGGAAGAAGTTGATGTCTTTGGAACATGATTCACTAACTCCCACCATGAGGCTCTAGGGTGGGAAATGACAGTCCAGAGATCTTGGGGGTAAGAAGGGGGTCCCGTTATCCTCTCTCTGTATCACCTTGGAAGTGTGTGAAGACGGTGAAGGCGGAGCTGCTTGGATTAACATCAGCCTCCAGCACAGCTCTGGTGTAGAAGAAGCCCAGTAAGGCCAGCTCAGAATCCCTGACCCTCGGGGGAAGGGTCATCTCTCCATATATTAACATACACTCTGGGCAGGACCTCACTTTGGAGCAACAAAGACCCTCAGTCTTGATAATGTTCATTTCCAGAAAGGCTGGTGTGCATTTCACTTTGAAGTAACCAGCCAGACCCCAGGCACCTGGCCTTGCTCCTCCCTGTCATGGTCTAGTCAGAGAGTAACCCCTGACCCTTGCTAAGAGAAGTCATCAGTACTTTTTTATTTGGAAAGTGGCAAAGGTGAGGGCTCCATCTGTACCCCAAGGAAGAGTATCGGGACCCCAGCTCTGATAGAAAATAAGGAAACTTTGAGTGTGAGTCTTGGTTACCACTCTGCAGCTGCTGTGGTGAATCAGGAAACACTTTGTGTGTTGTTAGCTGGTGTGAGCCACTCTTGGTTGGTAAAGGATGGGTGCACACAGAGGTCGCCTCTGCAAGCACCAGTTTGTGTTGGTGACCTGGGTTCAGTGTGTTGATGTCCTAATTTTTGCTGGTGTCTTTTTTGTTCCTTAAGCTGAAGGAAGCAGTATTCATTCCTGACCCGGGTCTTATTTTGTAAATGAATTCCAGGCTGTCTGCACATTAGAAACTAGAGGACCTGGCTTCTCCTGATTGGTTTTACTCCCATGCATCACGGTACTTCTTTTCACCAATGTCACTCTTGTTATGACACATATCTCTCTGCCTGTCCCCACCCACCTGTTCCAGAGCCTCACACAAGGCCACGTGGATGCCACGTGACATCCACATGCTGAGAGCGCCCAGCTGGTATTCCTTTAGACGAGGTGGACAAGGGTAAGCACTAGAAAACAGACAGGGAGAAGTCAGAGAGCTCGTTGCTGCAAAGAACGGAGGAGGAAGGCCCTCCCTGAAAACAGCCAGGGAGAAGGGGTACCCATGTCACAACTCAGAGGAAAGAGAAGAGGGACATCCACAGTGTCCAGAGGGAAAGGTCAAGCCATACTGCTCACGTCACTGGCGGCACCCAAGCCATTGGACCCAAATCCATGTGGACAGCTTCCACACACACACTCACGCGCACATGCAAATAAATAACAAAACATCCCAGTCATTGCTTTCTGCAGAAAAACTGGACTTGCACACTTCTGTTTCCTCATCATTCCCAGTGACTTCCCTAGCCTGTCTATTTCCAGTTGCACTCTGTATCTCTGCCCAGCGAACATGCAGTGGAGATTTAAAAAACAAATACACCTCCCCGGTATCAGCAGGAAGTTGCCTATATGGCCTGCACTCATGGGTAATACCCAAAGTCTTCAGTGAATCTTATTCCATACAAATGCCTTACCCATTTCAAAGTCCACACCTCCCACCAAAGAACAAAGAAAAGTTTGCCCTGAGGAAAAGGGAGGTTGTTTCCCCCAGAAGGCCTGCTGCAAATTCCAGATTCCTGTACCGTCAGCATTAATATGCTGCTTTTCAAACATATAAATGAGGGATGGAACCGCAGGAATGGGCCATAAAGAGTGCGTTTGCGGAATGGTAAGTTGATTGACGTCGAATGGCTGGTGCGCTCTAATTGGCTATAACGCCCTATAAATTTATTAGTGTGCCACACTCCTCATTGGTGGACCTGCTACTGTTAAGCACCAAGAAATTATCAATTTTCGGGGGGTAGTCACTCAAGTCGCAGGATAACTAGGTTTGGAAGGAGGGGAAAAACCATATTCTCCTCTCATAAATCAGGCTCATCCATAGACAGGTTTTCTAGCTACAAATGAGTCCCCAGGATGGGGAAGTTTGGGGTGGGTGGCATTGCAGCGGGGAGCATGTCTTTACCAGAGATCACAGCTCCTCTCCCCGAGCTCCTGCCCAGAGCAGGGTACCCACTGCACAGGGTCCAGCACACGACCTGGATAGAAATGTGACTCACAGCCAGGGCTTTGATGTCTTACAGACACCTTCAGCCCCCGGGCACATGACTCAGAGTCACCCTCCCAATTCAGGAGCATAATAGGAATATTCAGGAGCGGCTGTGATCATTCCAATGACTTCTCTTGGGGTTTTGAGATGTATGCTCAAGAGTCACAAATTAGAAAATAATATTCGCGTTTCTTCTAATTGGTAACAGATTAGGGTCATTTTATCTTTTTCAATAATTTCCAAATGTGCCCCAAAGAGACTACAAAGAGACAAGGAGAGGTATGGAAAAACAGGCCGTTGATGGAGCCGTCCAGGGGCTGGGACCTTGGCAGTGCTGAGAAAGGCCCTGCCCTGACTCGGATGCTTCCCATCGCTCAGATCTTTGCCTTTCTTAGAGCCTTTTTCTGCTGAAAGCCAGCAGACACGGGTGTCTCACAGTTGTTATCGGCAACCTTATAAATTAGACCCCCCTGAGCACACTTAGAAATCCTTTAAACATGTTTACAAGTGTATCACTTAACACCTGTGTGCCATCTTCTCCTTGGGTAGCATTTTTTGTTTTGGGTTTGTTTGTTGTTTGTGGGGTGTTTTGTTTGTTTGTTTGTTTTTGTTCCTAGCACACTTTGGCATAGCTGTGGCTGTGAGAGTCCCACCTTCTGTAGGGATGTG
>CABHPP010119755.1:0-28962 GCA_902168425.1 Peromyscus attwateri | reverse complement strand
GTGATGCTGTTCCTTGTGGGACCTTTAGAAGTTAAAGATTCAGTGGAGGAAGAGGTCATGGAGGATAAGACTTGGGCCTTCTTTATAGCTGTCTCCTTCCTGTTCACTGTTTCCTGAGTGTGAGTGCCATGTGACTAGCAGCTTCCTGCTCCTTCCACCATGCCTTCCCAGACGCCACTGTCACATCTTCCCAGCCACCACCACAACTTCCCTGAAACCGCCACAACTTCCCTGAAACCGCCACACCTTCCCTGCCACAGACACACCTTCCCTGCCACAGACACAGCTTCCCTGCCATGACTGACTATCCAGCTGGACCAGTATGGCACAATAAGCTCTTTGTTGCTTTTCTTAGAGTATTTCACACAACAACAGAGAGAGAAGTGTAGACAAGATCATTTTTAAAAATGCTCTGTGCTTTGCATGAGGACAATGCTATCTTGAGGGATGTCAGGAAATCATAGAGAACCCATCTATCACCAGCTCAAGGATGTACATGTGGAAACACGTTTACAAGACTCCCTTTAGACAGGAGCTGCTCCCTTAGGACACCTGAGAACACCAAGCCATCCATAAGGCTGTTCACCCAGCTTTTACCACACCCAGACATCCGGGCACTATGAGGCCACTGTACTCCCAATCCGCCCTCCCCTGGCTATTGCTCAAGCTGGTGGCAGGCCCTGACCGCAACCATATGATGCCGATTTTGTGAGCATGAAAAATACAAAAGTACAGAGCTGTGGAGCCTTCCACCCAGATGTCAAAGAAAAGCCTGGGAAGGCAGGCATCCCTGGGTCAGAGTGAGGGTCTCTGCAGGCGGCCCTTGAAATGCCCACATGTGGGGCAGTGGGGGTGAAACCCATGCATCTCTAGAGACACCAGGAGCATCTGTTGACCAGGTCATAGGCAGTCACCCAGGAGAGAAGGCACATGGGAATCCACAACACACTCCTACGTGCCCTGAACCAGATACACGGCTGCAGGGCCCACTGCTTGCCCTGCTGTGTTCAGGTCTTGCTTCGGGCCACTCCTTCCTTGCTGCTCTCCTATTCCACCTCATGGAATGGAAGTGTGCACTCTCTTCCATGGTGGAAGTAGGCAGCACTGACTCGAAGTCTTCCTTGCTGCTCTCCTATTCCACCTTATGGAAGGGAAGTGTGCACTCTCTTACACGTGGAAGCAGGCAGCACTGACTCGACGCAGGCTTACAGTTGTCCTTGGGCCTCAGAGCAAACACCGAATTTGGACTTTTGAAAAACACTGGAACTATTAATGCCATGGAGACTCTCAGAGATGGATTGAATGTATCTTGTAATGTGAGATGGGTATGAAAGGAGTATTAAAGTTTGAATATGAATTATCAGTTCAAAGATTCATTTCTAATCTTTGGGCCCAGAGGAGGAAGCAGGTCACTCAGGGCTGTTTCTTGTCCGCTGTGCTTTTTCTTTCCCTGCTTCCATGACTTATCTGTCATATGTCATGTGACTTATCTGTCATAATGTGGACAGCTGCCTCCTTCACAAGCCCTCTCAACTGTAACAGATGAACCTTCAATGCTGTGAGCTAAAATAAATCCTCCTTTAAGTTTTTTATGCCAGATATTGCCCATGGAGACAAAAAACAAAAAATTTAGTAACTAAAGCAGGATCCAACAGATGAGAAAGAAAAGGCATGCAGATCCTGGGCCAAGCCTCTCAGAAGGCAGAGATGCTAGAATGAAAGTCTCTGGAGAAGCAGACAGAGGCCACTGTGAACAGGACAGAGCGCCAGCTGCAAGGAGAATTGGAGAAGAGGGAGGCACGGAGAAGGGAGAGGATGCCCAGGAAAGGCAACAAGTCCGCAGAGAGTCTTGGAGAAGCAGTGATCAGACCCAACCCTCGCACACACAGCCCTCCTCCTCTTCCTCCTCTAGGTGTGGATAATTGTGACATAAGAGTTCAGAACTCCTCAAACTTATGGTATTTTAGAACCTGTAGCATTTGGTGAAGGGTCAGATGTAGGGGGTACAAAGTAGTATTTGCAAACGATGCCAAGATGTCTGCCTGGATGAGTGCGAGTGCTGACTGCCATTTGCTAAGGTGCCCACAACTTGAGAAGGGGCAGGTTTGCAGCAGAGCATGAGTAAAGAGTTTGAAATCAGACAACTAAAAGGAAACGTCATGTAAACACCTAGACTCAGAGTAGACATCAAAGAAGGGCCCAGGCTTCAGTCAGCCTGGGGTCAAAATTTGAGAGTTGCTGATCCATAGAAGCAAGTGCCTGTGGACAGTGAAGGATCGCTGTGGACCGTGAAGGGATCAGGCCCGAGGTCTGAGTCTGCCATACCTCACTATCTGGACATACGGAGACACAGAGGGTCCATCAAGTGGCAGAGGAGTGGCCAGTAAGGTGGGAGAGAGAGACAGTGACAGAGACAGACTGAATGACCCTGGGGACACAAATGAAGGATTGAAGGAGCTCAGTCAGTAAAGCACTCGCCTTAGAAGCATAAAGGCTAAAGTTCAAGCCCCCAGAAAAGAGAAAAAAGCAGCTTGGTATGGCGGCACACACGTGAACTTCAGTGCTGAGGGGCAGAAACAGGCGGTGCTTGTTTACTGGTCGGTGCGTCTAGCTGGATCAGTGACAGACTCGGTGAGAAACCGTCCCCAAAACTAAGATGGATGGTACCTCTGAAGAATGGCACCCCAGGTTGACCTCTAACCTCCACACACCCATTACATATGTACCTGTTCATGCATGCACCCATGCATACATGAACAGATACACACATGGTGGAGGGGGTGAGAACTGATGGATACTGCCGACAATGTGAAGCATAAAGCATACAGTGAAGGGCAAGGAACAACCATCCAATTATCAGGAGCAGTCCAGCAGTCTTCTGGTGCAGGCATGCATCATCACTATAACTCAGCACAATAATTAAATCAGTAAAATTACAGCTGAGCAGAAGGCGCCACAGAGAGGGTAAAAGCTACAGGAGACTCATCTTCAGTCCCCTGCCATGCTAGCTTCTTGGGCCACATAGAAAGAACACTTTCAAGTGTTCTCTTATTAATGATCCTCTTATTAATGACCCATTCAACTTTTGAAAAAATCAACAAAATCATAGAACATCTGTTTAATCCTATCTAACAAGGACCATGAGGAAGCATGTTTTAGAGAAGATACACATTCCACCACCTTATCTCCAAACTCAGCAGGAAAGGGAGTGAATGGCCCAAGTGATCTATCTGAAAACACAGACGGTATCTTGATCTGTCTCGTTAAGCGATGACAGATATGACACTGAGTGGGCACACATCCTAAATTATTTCTTGGTCTAATTTTGTTGTCGGAACATTACTCAGAGTACAGCTGGTCGTTGTAAGGTCTTGAAAGGGATGGCAGAATTGGAAACATCTTCAAAAAATACACCTACAGTCTGAGACTCACTGATCATCATCCACCCTTCTAGGTGCCTTCTGATAATGACCTGAGTCCCCTGACTGCAACAACAAGCAGTTATCAAGACGAAGGAGAGCATTTCTGCTCCACAAGCACCAATTTCAGCTGCATTAGAACATAGATCAAAGTGGGCTGTCATTAATGGTCTGAAAGACAGCAACAGCCTTCCCTGGGTCTAATAGCTTGGCCACTGCCCCAGTGTGCTGTATTACAACTCATGGGCCCCGTCTCCATCAGGACATCAGAAGGATGAACACATGAAACCATATAACACAGCTTATTAAAAGCTATTTTTCAGGAAAGATTTTCTATGTGTCTTTTTAAAATTATTTTTAAATTTATTAAACAACTTGCCAGAGTCTGGTCTCTCCTTCCACATGTGTTACAAGGATCAAATCCAGGTCATCAGGCTTGGCAGCAAGCTCCTTTACCCATTGAGCTGTCTCACTGGACCACACATGTGCGTCCTCGTCCCTCATGAGGGATGAAGGCCATGAAGAGGAAAGCGGAAGACATGAATAGCAGTGACTGTAGAGGACTTCCCAAGAACCAAAGACCTGGCTGTGTTGACTACAGAAAAGCGTGGGAGGGAAGCAGACACTGTGGCTGCCAGCATTGAGACTTCATTTGTTCTTTAGACAAACTCTTCTCCAAATTTCTACCGAAACACAGTTGTGTAGGCTCAGGCAGGCTACAGGGAATCCAAAGATGTGGAAACAGCACACCAAACACGACTCAAAAGAGGATCAGTATAAGGAATGGGTAAAACACTGGAAGACATGAAGGCTACATTTGAGAAGTTGCTGGAGATGGGGGAGGGTAGAAGCCTTCCTACTCTGTAACAAGCTGGAGAATTGGCTAGCAAACTATGCATCTGGGCTCCAGGAACAAAATTATGAGGCCACCTAGAAGTTCCCTAAGTTTCACGACTTTATAATTTCAAAGTAGGCCTGGCACAGAGGATCAGTGGCCCCTGGCATACACTACATCTTTACTTAACTGAACTGCCCCATGTTGCTGCTCAAGCAAAATCAAGGTAGAAACTATAATGCAGAAAACTTTAAGAATCTTTACATTTTAAGTTGTGCAGAAATAAAAACCAAAGCATGCCAAACATAGTAATGACATCTTTTTAGCAATATCCAGGTAGACGCTGAGAACTAAGACTGGACACCACATGCTCTGATGACTCCTCTTCCACTCCCGCCATGTTGAGTGTCCTCAACCCAGCGTCCAGGACCGCTCTTCTCTAGTTCCTTCTCTCTCCTCTCTGATGTTAATCAGTTGCTCCAGGGTTTTACAAGTTTGCTGTTAGCACCTCAGTTTGATGCCTTTCCTCTGCAGCAGTTTATATCAAGTGATGTCTGCATAAGGCTTCACATAAACCTGAATTCATGCCTACCTGGCTTCGTGCACACCTGATGTGTGGTTTGAATGAAAATGGCCTCCATTGGGTCAGAGGGAGTGGCACTATTTGGCGGAGGTGTGGCCTTGCTGGAAGAAGTGTGTCACTTGGGGGTGGGCTTTGAGGTTTCAAATGGTCAAGCCAGGCCCAGTGTCTCTCTCTTCCTGCTACCTGTGGATCTGGATGTAGAACTTTTAGCTCCTTCTCCAGCACCATGTCTGCCTAAGTGCCTCCATACTTCCTGCCATGATGATAATGGACAAAATCTCTGACCTATAAGCCAGTCCCAATTAAATGTTTTCCTTTATAAGAGTTGCTGCAGCATGGTGTCTCTTTACAGCAATAGAAACTCCAACTAAGACGCCTGGCTTCATGCAAATTCAGCTTCCAGCTTAATTCATGTCCAATCTCATGTGTAACTGGCTTCATTCACATCCTTGTGCCCTGAAGGTCTGGCTTCATGCTTGCCTGGCTTCATACATGCCTGGCTTCATGCATTTTTCAGCTTCCAGCTTATTTCATGTCCAACTTCATGCATACCTGGTTTCACACATATCTAGTATCTTTCAGGTCTGGCTATATGCATGCCTGGCTTCATGCATATGCACCATCATGCAAGCCCAGGTTAATGTTCATCAGACTTCATGAACACAGCGTCTGGCTCTTGCCTGTGTGGAGTCTGTTTCTGCCTCACTCTCAATGTAATTATGTCATCAATATCATTTAGGTCTCGGGGAAGCTCCCGAAACTGCCCAAAAGGCTTCTCATAGCCTTGTGATAATCCTGATAATGATATAATGTCACCAAGCTCTTTGCAAAGTGCAGTATGTACTAAGAGCTTATTGTGTATTACCTCACTAGCTCTTTCCAGGGCCCCTGGGGAAATTTATTTATTGTAAGGCAACTCAGGGGCAGAATGGTTACAGTACCTTTCCCAATATACGTAAGGCAGCTAGAGAAAGGCAGAGTTTGGATATGATCCCTGGTCTGACTAATTCCTTTGACAACCCTGCTCTTAGCTGCCAGACCCCACTGCAGTGGCTCTCAGGGTGCCCCAGGACTGACTGTGGTGTCACCTAAGACTTGTTTCAAATGGCTTGTCTCCCCAGTACTGAGTCCAAGACTCTAGGGAGCAAGGCTCAGCTATCTGCATGGAAAGCCAGTCCAGAAGGCAACCTGGGTTGTTTTGTTACTAGAATGTGGAAGTTTTCAGTGGCTCTTCACCTTTCTGTAGAGGGTGGAAGGGACCCTCTGCCCTGGACTTTCTCTTTCGGAAAGTGCCAGGTGGTGTTATGTCCACCTGCTTTGAAGGACAGAGAAGAATCTGAAGGAACAAAAGCTTCTGCGCTCAACTCGGAGCAGACAGGCAGGAATTCCAGGAAGTCTCTGGAAGCCTTTATATAATAAACGACACTTCATAATCACCCACTTAAGCAAACTCAGTAAAACAAAATGTGTACAACTTCTGAATTCATAAGTGGGAAGAGTGTGTGGGTCCAGGGGTAGCTGGGGCAGGCAGTTACCACTAGCTTTCTTTGGTTTTAAGAAAATAAACTCCACTTTAGCGTTATAGCCTGTACTGCTGAGGATGTGACCTTGGTCTTTCTCAGTCAGTGGCACCAAGCAACTCCGCAGATGCTCCTCTGGAACCTCTTTAACATCTTCTTGCACGTGCAGCCCTGAAATTATCTTTTGCTTCGAGGACTTGGGAGCTGCCTACAGCTGGTCCGAGCCACACTTTCCACCGGTCAGTGGCAATAAGCATAAATGGTGTGTGCTAAATGTGGAAGAATGGGGTAGCTTCTCTAGCTATGATTTAGCTGAGAGAGGACATAGTGACTTCTAGCTGGTCACACAAAGATGATGTAAAACAGAAAGGCTCTAACTATGCATGAACTTGAACCTGTTGAAGATCTCACTCACCCTACCACACCAAAAGCAAAATAAACACATTTCCCTGGAAACCCTGGCTGAGTAGGAGGATTTCCTGGCCTGAAAGAGTGCATGATCCACGGTGTCATCCAGGGGTGTTCTCGGGTGCCTGGGCTTACAGTGGTGGTTCTAGTGCACGCATTTCATCATCACTCCTCCAGGAAGAGTCAAAGAGAGGCCACGAACTATCAGACACAGTGAGCAAGGGTTCTTGTAAGATTTTGGGAATCCCCATCCTCAAACACATCTAGACGAGGCCTGCATAAACTACCAGCGCTGGGGGAAGCAAGAAGGCCCAAGGGACTGGACAGGTCACCTTAACCTGGATGAGGTCTAAGGAGCTATGGATATACTGCCTTTCCTAGAAAATCCTTATTCAAATTTCACATCTTGTCACTCTTAAAACTAAAATGAGAGAGCTTGGCATAGTGGCTCACACTTGTCATCCCAACACTTGGGGGACTGAGGCAGGATGATAGCTGTGAGTTTGAGGCTAGCCTGGGTTACTCCAGGTCAACCTGTGCTATGGAATGAAGCTTTGTTTGAAAAAAACGTAAAATCAAGGGCTCCTGGGTATTGATAATGATTAGTTATGCCAGAGAGAAAGCACGAAAGAGTAAATGACATCCTTTCCTTGTTGCTTGCTCATTTCCACAGAGCAGACACACATGCCAGACAGTATCTATAAATGCCATCTAGTGCCACATGCCACCTCTCAATTAAAAAAAGGAAACGGGCTCAAAGTAAAAGCAGAATGTGATCTGGGGAACATGTATGAAAAGTCCAGATGACCAAATTATCAAAGCCAGGGAAGACTGTGACAGGGGTCACGAGATATCCGATCATGGTCCCTCCTAGACCACTTGAGTCCTTCTCCATCTGTGGCTTTAATTGCATTCACGGCAAGAGGTTAAATAGAAAATGGCCTCTGCCAAATGTTTCTTCTAATCCATGTAGCAAGGCTCCTGAAATTCCATTTATTAACAGACAAATGTGGCCATTTATAAAGGCAGAAGCTAAACACATCGCCTGTCACTGCACACATGCCAGACAAGGTATTTCGTTTATGTTAACTTGCTAAATGTCGCTCAGGATCTCCTAGAACCCATTCACAACTTAATGGATAAAACAGATAAATCAAAATGCAGTTGGTTTAAGTGCAAATTTTCATCTAGATATTTACTGCTTAATCAAAATCAATACCAATCAATACCGATGATCTTAGCCCACATGAAGAGCATTTAACTTACCCTTGCCATATCCACCAAGAAATTCTCAAATAATTTCCAAATGTGGTTACTGGTATAGATTTCTTTCATCTCCACTTCAGTGTCAACGTAACAGTGATTGACAAAGTTCACGTATGCAATCTTGACCTGTGAAAATTTCAAACACAAAGTTCAGTTCTTCACTGATCACCTTCTAGTCTACAACATGAAACACCATCTGCATGGGCTTCTAGTAGAGCACAATCTGTTTTGTACACGTGCACATTCCCTGCTTTCTTCCTTTAACAGCCTGAGGTCTAGCATTCCACTCCCCTATGCCCAGAGGTTGCTGTGAAAATGGGAGCTTTACTCACAGCAAACCTAGCATCCTTGAGACACTAGGAAGAACTCAAAAGTCTCCAAGAAAAGGCTGTATACAAAAACAAATCATGTCAATCATTCCATGGGATTCCCGGACTCTGAGTCAGAACCATAAGGAACAGGGCAAGCTTTCCTGCCTGAAGGGCTTCCTGTTGCTCCACTGAAGTCTAGAAAAAAATCCTCAATGGCATGTGCCCATGTCGAGACTGGTCATGGGCTAAGAAGAGCTGAGACATGCAAGGCAACCACCATCATCTCCTCAGCAGCTGTACTTACTCAGCATCTGCCATGCATGAAACCCCTCGGCCTCTCCCATGCCTGAATGCAATCCTCTAATAATCCTATGAGGCCGATGCAGTGATTATTTTACTTTAAAACTGTAGGAATTGGATGCTGGAAGTGTTAAGTGACCGCTGGAGTCAGCCACACAATTAGAAAACAATGGATAAGGGTCCTGACTCCCTGTTGAATTTGCTGGAGACAGGTTTGCTGGACATCTGCTCTGACTGAGATATTCATGGTTTGCTGGACATCTGCTCTGACGGAGGTACTCAAATGATAATGGAAACACACCTAGCCATTATCCTCCTGGAGTTGATGCTCTTGGGGGAGGCATAAGAGCTAATGAAAGTCAACTGGTCAGCTTTCCATTGAGATGTGGGTGGCCATAGCTACACAGCCAGAGAGCTCGTCTCTGAAGAAGTAATATGTGAGGTGGAATGACTCCAGTGAACACAGGAAAGGCAGGGCCCTGAGAAGGAACTGAACATGGGGTCTGGCATGGCCAAGACCAGGACCTCAGATAAAGACCAAGCCCATGATCCTCTCCTCCACCCCAAGCCTCTCTGCCATTTCATCTTAGCCCTTCAAGGCATGAAGGACCCTTGAACTGGGGTGTTAAGGATTCCACATAAATATTCCTTCAGGTCCATGACTGTGTTGCCATGGTGCAGGGCTACTTGAGTAGGGAATGAGACCTCCCCTGACTCCTTTCGGTTTTATGTCCTTTAGAGTGTAGCACACATTTATGAACTTGTTGTAACATACCATAATAGCAGGAAAGAAAGAAATCATTACACACTGTGTGTTCCTGGAAGCCTTACTAATAGAAAGGTTTCTGCAGCAGATAACCATCCTCTGCAAGGTATTCTGCACCAATCATCAAAGCTGAAGTGGAAGAGAGACTGAGAGAGGATGTGGGCATGTTCTCAGGAAGACACACATTCTGTGCAGCAAGGGAAACCCACGGAGGCTAATGTGGGCTCCTGCAGCACCCCCTAGGCTCTAGAATCAATGACTGATTCACCAAAGCGCCACCTGTTTCATGCCCAGAAACTACAAGTCAACCTTTCCCTGCAAACCCACTACCACGTGCAGACCTTAACAGACGTTTGTAGTTCTTAGTCAAGGGGACTGTCTTCCTTCTGTGCAAATAAAAACTATAAATCTTTGTGTTCTTTTCCACTTTGCAAATTACATAACTAGGTACAGTTAATCCTTCTACTAACTATGTGATATCATCATAAATACTACCATGGGAAATGGCTGACACCCAGGTGAACTTTAAAAACAAGAGTACTCTACAGATGATAAGTGTTTGTCAGGCTGACCTCAGGGATACAGTCGTCATGGGTCACCACCCTCACGATGTCGTCCAGGGGCAAGAGAGAATTACACTTGATTTCAGTGTAGACATTCTTCCCCTCAGTACATGCTGCCAGCAACTCCACAAGGGTGATATGGTAGGCCAGGGGGCCACTCTCATCCCCGCGAGCTCTCTCGGAGCACATCATGTTGAGGAGGATGGGGAATGATGCTCTATCGTTGTAAAATATCAGCACGTCTTCACCCCCGTTAATCAACTGAAATGAAGAAAAGATACTCTCCAGAGCGGGTTTCTAAAAGCTTACCTACCTGAAGACACACCGATTTCTGTTTACAAACAGAAACAAGTACAAGAAATACTGCAAAAGCAGAGCTTCATCAAGACAGGAGGAGGGAAAGGCCAAACAAAATCAAGTGCCAAGTGACCAGCTACTGATGCTGCTGAAACCAGGCAGGAGATATGAGAGCAGCGATGGGACAAGAATCAAACGGCACAGAGCCAGGCCTGGGGGTGCAGACCTGTAATTCCAGCACCAGGGAAGCCAAACATCTGAGTTCTTGAGTCCGTTTTCACTAAAGTAGTAAAGTGAGGGACTGGAGAGATGACTTAGCCGTTAGAAGCACTCCCTGCTCCTGCAGAGGACCAGGGGATCCAAAGCCCTCTTCTGGCCTCTTCAGGCAGTGCACTCACATGCACACATCCACAGATAGACACACTTATGTACACATTAAATATAAAATGAATCATAGGAAAGTATTCACATTAGTAATTAAGTAAGCAATTTTTTACATTGCCTCAAGTACTTACAACTTTATAAAATTCCTCATTTAATGGGAAGGCATCAGAGAACAGAACAGAGAGCTGAGATGGTAAAGAAGTGACAGTGGAGGACTCTTAGGACAAGACTGTTCCTCATATTTTGGTGTATGCTTCTAGTGCTCAAGGTGGTAGCAAATTGTATTTACCATGCTGTTATCTATTATCTATTACTGGTGCCAATTTTCTAACCCTGATATGAGATATTTGGTCAGGTTACAAATGATAGATAAATTTTTATTTAGTTATTATATTTAAATTGGTAACATTTAAATCAATAAGCCAGTTAATTGATTGGCTTACTTTGACAGTCCTGTTGCAAAGGAATGTATGTATCCAAATATGGTTATGTGTAGACGGAAGTTTTCCTGTGTCCTGCCTGGTCCTGCAGCTGCTAGGTCCCAAGTAAACACACAAAGGCTTATATTAATTACAAACTTATGGCCTATGGCTCATGCTTCTTGCTAGCTAGTTCTTTCATCTTAAATTAATCCATTTCTATTAATCTATGTACTGCCACGTGGCCATGGTGTTACCGGTCTGCTGGCATGTTTCTCATTCTCCAAGTCTTACACATACTGTAAACTGTTTAGAGATCTATTCCATCTGAATCTGTCTATTGTGTATCTGTAATCCTTTTCTGACCAAGAGAGATTTCCACAGGAGTCTGCTTTAGGAGTATTAGGGAATTTATTAGGATATAATTGAGGAAATCCACTCACAAATACAGAACTAAGTAGACAGCTGAAGTCATCCTCTGATGTGACCAGGAGCAAATCCACCTGGCAGTCCGATCACACCAGGAAGCAGGAAGCAGGGGCCTCATGACCCCTCTCCCTTTCTTTTTAAGAAGTCATGCACGATGGCAAGAAGCACCACCTCCTTCAGACTGTATAGCCCAAGGTCATGGGCAGAGCAAAAATACTACTACAGTTATGTATAATATTACAAATATTTCCTTATACACAGAAGTATTTCCTTTGATAAGTGCCAAAGGAAGGGCCTATGCATTTGTGTCACAATGTTCTTTTCATTGTTTATTTACAACAATTCATACGTAAAAGTTCAAGGCTTCTCTGTGAGTTCAAGGCCAGCCTGGGCTACCAAGTGAGCTCCAGGAAAGGCGCAAAGCTACACAGAGAAACCCTGTCTCGAAAAACCAAAAAAAAAAAAAAAAAAGTTCAAGGCCTTAGGCTGGATTACTTTTTAAGATTTCTGGGTGGCACATGAAATCAACATGGAGATATCTCTCATTTCAACCTGGAAGGCATATGGAGATGAGAATTTCCCCAGACCAACGTAATCCCCCAAGTAACTAACTGCCTTGCAGCTGTGGGTGAAGTTGCTTTGACACACAGTCCACCAGTCAGCAACTGGTCACCAGTTCTCCAAAGGAGCACCTTTGTGTCCCTGTTGAGCAGCTAACCCACATCAACCTCTTCCAAAGTAGTTCACTCACTTTTCTTAAGTTCTTACCTTATTTAAAATACCCAATTCCTACTGCTTTAATAAAACTCTGACAACCATTTTTTATTAACTCATGTCTTGTTCTTCAAAACTATTACAAACAGTGGCAGAAAACACCCATCCTGTAATTCAGAAAGAGAGCAGGAACCATCAGAGCTCAATTGCTCTGTTATGCTACTAAAAATTTTTAAATGGAAAAATTGTGTTAATTCCAAATAATCTTGTGATCTCATAAGATCTCACCCATTGAAGGAGCTGGAGTGGTGACTCGATGGTTAAAAGCTCTTGTTGCTCTTGCAGAGAACCCAGGTTCAATTCCCAGCACCCACATCAAGGTCATAAGTATGTGTTACTCCTATTCCAGGGGATCTAACTTTCTCTACTGGCCTCCACAGGCACCTACATGCACATGGTGCACATACAGACATGCACACACACATATATAATTTTTTAAGTTAAAAAAATTACCCATTATTTAACAGACCCAAATTCATTACAGATCAAAAAGAAAGCTCTTAAGGAAATCATGAAGTCAGGTTGTCCTGTGTTACTTCACTGCACCAGTGTAAAGCCTATTGGTGCTTTGGTAGTCATAGTAAAACCAAACCACTTCGGCGGTCTTTCCCTGCTCTGAGCTGATGATGCATAACTGAGCACAACTTATGTGAAGCTGGTAAGACACAGACTGAGCAGCTACCTCGGTCATCACCATATCCTGGCATTTCTTCACATATTTGCCGTCTGCTTTCACGATTGTCTGCAGAAACCTCAGGTACTGCACATGGCGGCCGTGCGTCTCGATACAGTGCACGAAGTGTTGGACGACCCTCTCGCTGATCTCGTTGCACAGATGATAATTGTTCATGAAGATGTGCCGCATGGTTTCTGCTTCCAGGAGCTGAGCAGAGGAGCACACCGCTGTGACTGTGACAAGGTTGCTGTTCTATCCTACAGCTCTCGTGCTCCCTGACTGCGATGGGCCCCACGTTTTACGTGAAGCCACCATGAATTGCCAGTGCCTGTGTTCTTGAAGTGCAGAGTCATTAACCACTGAAAGAAATGTGCCTCACAGTGGGATTCAGCTGGAGAAAGGACCTTAGCAAATGCATTGCAGCAACTTGAGGATAATTTATTCATTATTCCTACTTGGCTCTTTCTTAAGATGTGCTAATAAATGGGGGTTTTTTTTATCATCTTGTGAGAGTGTGGTATAAGCATGTGTGCTGTTTGCACATGTATGAATGGTGAGTGGTACATGTGGAGTACATGCACATGCAGGGCCAGAGCAGGATCTGTGTGCTCCTCAATCACTCTGGACCTATCACTGAACCTGAAACTTATCCCAGTTGTGCTGACTGGCCAGCAGGCTCCTGTGGTCCTCCTGTCTCTGCCTTCCACACTGACATTACAGGCACATAAGCCCGTACCTGGCTTTTATGTGGGTACTGGGGATCTGAACTCTTCAGCCTCAAGATCTGCCTAACACTTTTAACAGGTCACTCTTAATGCAACCTTTGAATATTGGGCTCTTGTGTGTTTGGTTTTGGTTTGGGTTTTATAGTACTGTCCTTCCATAGTCCTGTCCCTTCATTCCTGTGTCCTCAACCTTTCTCTCCTTCTTATTTCTCCTGTCTGTCTGCTCCATTCTTTCCACCCTCTCTGTGTTCTACAGCCCATCTTTCTCCCAGACTCTGATCGCCCACCAATGCCTATGCTAGGCAAGCTGTCTACCACTGAGCTGTGCCCCAGCTCCCATATTAAGCTTCATATGGTATCATCAAGTTAGTTCTTGATTTAATCATTTAATTTGATTTAATAATTTAATTCTAACATTAAATTATGTTATAAATGAAACTGCCATTGGCATATAAAATTTGTCTAAATTACTTTAAGAGTTTCTTCTATGGAAACACTCAATTTTATGGAGTGAATCTTAATAAGGGAAAAACGATGTACAAAGGTCAATAAAATTCTATTCACAGTGCAGTAAATCTGATGCACACTCTGCTGAGAGTGTTAGGGGTCACCACGCTACTTACTCCAGGAGTTAGAAACAAATTGAGATGTTTGTGAAGGAGAACTTGATTCTGTGGATTCCCCCGGCAGAAGTTCTGCAGGAAGGTGTGGGCTAAATCCATCACCTCGTTCATCTTCTCGTCATTCTGTAGGAGAAAGGACAGCACACGACACTGAGAATCAGAGGCAGATTACACAAAACCACATCCCTCCACCATGGATGCTCGCCTCCATGGCTCTGCTCCTGCCCTCCTTCCCCCACACCCCCTGTGTCTCTATTCCCTTCCACACCCCCTGTGTCTCTATTCCCTTCCACACCCCCTGTGTCTCTGAACCCTTCCACACCCCCTGTGTCTCTGAACCCTTCCACACCCCCTGTGTCTCTGAACCCTTCCACACCCCCTGTGTCTCTGAATCCTTCCACACCCCCTGTGTCTCTGAACCCTTCCATACTCCTGTCCCTTCATTCCTGTGTCCTCAACCTTTCTCTCCTTCTCTTTATTTCTCCTGTCTGTATGCTCCATTCTTTCCACCCTCTCCTTGTTCTACAGCCCATCTTTCTCCCAGACTCTGATCGCCCACCAATGCCTATGCTAACAAAAATGTAAATTGAAAGCCAGATGAAGGATGGGGTATTTTCAATGGAACCTCTGCATAGGAAACACAGGAACAAAGTCAAGGACGCTGGGCATTACATGGGGTTGGGGGATCCTCTTAAATAATTAAGGGGAGAAAAAATCCTTTATAACTTGGTGATACACTTTAAGTACTCCGGAACTGAAGGGAGACAGTAAGAGGGGCAAACCTTTTCATAGGGGATCTGCAGAAGGTCCAGCACCACCGAGTGAGCACCCATGTTCTTCAGCAGTCGCTGGTGCTGGTTGCGGCATTTCTTGTTCTGCACACAGAGCTTACTCAGCCTAATCAAGATCTTTAAAAAGATGAAGCACTGCATTAGACACAGCAAGTCACACACAGCGACATCACACACAGTGAGTCACACACAGTGATGTCACACACAGTGATGTCACACACAGCGACATCACACACAGCAACGTCACACACAGTGACATCACACACAGTGATGTACCACAGTCATGTGACACACAGCAACAATGCACAGCAACATAACACAGCGACGTCACACACAGCGACGTCACACACAGCGATGTTACACATAGTGATGTTACACACAGCGATGTCACACACAGTGATGTCACACACAGCGATGTCACACACATATGAACAAAAACATCCGCGTGTGAACATGCAGAGAGAAAGCGCTCCCGTCTGCTGACCTCCTTGACGATCCGGTAGTTGTTACCCTTGTTGCTATCAATTTGCGGTGTCTTCACGCCATCCTGCACTGGACTCAAGAGGTTGGATTCCTAAAAGCAACAGCAATGCCTGTTTTATGTTTGTAATGAACTTACTACTTTTACAATAAAAATATAATTTATAGTTTCTTTAAAAAAAAACAGTTATCTGGCCTAACTTTTATGCTTTTTTGTTGAATCAAAATTTTCTCAGCTTGAATGAGACATGCACACTACTATAACTTCATAAAAACCAAGTTGCAAGGTAAGTAGCATTGCTGAGCATTAATGAGGGAAATTAAAATAAAAGGCTGTTGTACATATTGCTAGTGTATAAATATATGTATGCTGCAGACATCCCATAGGTTTATGTGAGGAGAAATGATCAAAATCAAGGGCACACAAGTCATAATGCTATCATCAAAGACGAGATGTGAGGAAACTATGAACAAAGGAATAAGTACAACATGGAGATACATCTCAGGGAAGAAAGGCCAACTTAACCCCGGGTGCTCAGCCAGGTTACCATGACATCCTTAAGAGTCAAACTTGGAAGAGATCAAGTGTGTGCAGGAAAATGAAGAAATAAAAACAGAAATTAAATTAAAAATAGTATTTCAAATTACTGCATTCATAAGACTTATAGAGAATTCTGAGACACCAAAAATAAGTAATTATAATAACCGTTATCTGATACATTACATTAAGAAAAAAATCCGGGGCACATACACGTGTTAAATATCCCCTATTAGAATCACCATATAAAAAGAACCTACTAGCAATGCTTGCACATAGAACATTTGTGAGCCTCACTATGTGCCTACACTAGCCTCCTGTGAGCACCTCTAAGAAAAATAAAAGATCCTTTCTTCTGACCACAAAACTGCAGCCACCTAAGAAAGCATGAAATGAGAAATCAGAGAGGTCAACTGAATAGGTCTTTCTATCCATGGAGGGAGAAAGAACAGCCACGGCTTCAGGAAGTGGATTAGCTCAAGTCTAGGTTGAGATCTTCAAGGTGAACACCATCTGGCTGAGTATAAGGGGTACATGGGTGGGCAGGGGGAGATGTTTCCAGAGAAGTCAGTGGTACCATTAGTGAGAGCAGCTGGAATACTGCATGGAAAGTGGTAAGAACTGACTTATAGAATGCCCAGAACTGCACTTGGGATCAATGTCAAGTTCAAATTGGGTCAAAAACACTCGAATCTCCTGAATGTTGGTAGTGTCGGACTCCTTTATTTAGTGGGGACTGCAATCTAAGCTCAGGAAAAAGTAATAGAGATCCATGAGGCCAATTAATGTTGTTTCATTTGTCCCAAGCTGTCCTTCTTAAGGTGCTCCAGGATCAATTTAAAAAATTAACTCAAACTGAGAAATGACAGCAAATGCTTTTCCTGTTAGTCAAAGGAGGTGGGTGAAAGGCTCGTGCCACAGAGGGTGCGGTCAGTTTGCAGCCAGCGCCACTCATCAGCTTTACATTTCTCCTTTGCTTCCTTCCTGGCAAATGCTGTTCCCAAACTCCCGGTCTGAATCTCCTCTGCCATTTGCTAAGGATGAAAACCCCTATCAACCACATTCCCACTCTCGTCACATACCCAGAATGCCTCTCCTGTGAGAACTGACATTTTGAGTCATGGGTTTCAGAAATCCCATCTCCCCATTTATTTCTGAGACATGAGCAGGTTCAACCCTCTGTAACCTCTTAGCTCATAAAAAGTGCAGGCAGGTTGAGGCTCATTCAGAGTTAGTGCTCACCCCAGTAGCCTTGAATCCCAGACACAGAATCTCCCACTGAAGAAGCATCCATGCCCCACCACAGTAACACTGCCAAGTACTTGTAAGTAATCCTAATTACCCGAACCCTTCTGCATTCGACTCTGTAGTATGTTCCCATTCTTGTTAAACGTGGCTCTCCATGCTCCACCGTGACATGCTGCTCCTCACGATTGACCTCCCTCTACCTCTTCAGCACCTGTCTCTTTGACTCCAAATGACTGGGGTCACAAATGATGGAAGAGACTGACACTGAACACCTACAGATTTTAGACAGGTGGGTTGGCGCTGCATCGCCAGCTGTCACCGGGACTCCAGGAGGAACATGAGGGCAGCCCAGCCTCCACTCCAGGTAAAGAGAGGGGACACATGAGACACTGTCAGCCAGACAAGAGTCCAAGAAGAGACTAAAGCCAGCCCTGCCTTGTTGGGGAGGCCGGTGTGGAGGGCAGGTAGAGCAGGTAACTAGCTCCATAAGATACTCAGATGGAGACTCCAGCCAGAAAGTTTCCAGTTCCTATCAAAAAGTATTCATGGGTGAGAAGCAAACACTGCAAATTCTAGAATTGTAATTCAATTTATTTTTTCTAAGCTCGGCATCCTATAATTTCAGTGCAATAGAAATGGGTAATCTAGAGTACAAAAAAGGGAGATTGAGGCAAGCCTGGGCTACTTGGAACCCTATCTCAAAAAAACAAAAAGAAAAACCAAAACAAAACACCAGATTCCCTCTTCCAATCACAAAAGTGGAGGCTGTATTTTCATAAGGCCATTTCATATGGAAGAACAGCTCATATGTACCACAAATTTATATTAAGATATGAAGCTGTGAGCAGGTTTAAAGGATGTCAAAGCTCCTCCCGCTGAGTCTGTCAACATTAAAGAAAATAGCTAAAAATAAGAAGCAAAGCCTGGCGGACAATGACCTCAGGAAAAATCAACCTTGGGCTGGGGGTACAGGCCACTGGCAGACCACTTGCCTGGAGTGTACAGGTCCTGAGTTCAAATCCCAGCACCAATAAAGGGGGGGAAGAAAAGTAATGCTGGAGAAAGCATCACAAAAATTATGCTCTTTGGTCCAACACAAGGGAGGAGACAGAAAAACGTTAAACTCTATGGAGAAATTATGAAGAATGATTATTTTAATTTAAAGTTGCCAGCAGTCAACAAAAGGAGGCAACACTGACTTATTTTCTGAAATTAAAAAGGATTGTTTATTGAATTCTCCAGTGTAACTAAGCTGAACAAAAACA
Organism: Peromyscus attwateri; assembly: GCA_902168425.1. Lineage (NCBI taxonomy): Eukaryota > Metazoa > Chordata > Mammalia > Rodentia > Cricetidae > Peromyscus > Peromyscus attwateri. The sequence continues at coordinate 10,342 of CABHPP010119755.1, read as the reverse complement.
TCAGCCCACAAAACATCTGGATAATTCCAAGGCAAGGATCAGGGAATTAAGAAATATGCAAACTATGTAGCATGTAAGGACAGTTCGGTTTGGTTTTTTATTCTGAAAAGGCTTTAAATAAAGATGTTTCAAGATTTTGCCTCCCTAGAGAGCAGAAATTGATGGTGTTTATTATATTCTACACAACATTAGACCCAGGTCAGTGATCAAATCCACAAAGCCCTAAATTTGTTCTAACAACAAACTATGGAAAACTACAAAGTGTAGGAGTATTACTTATGCAGCATACAGCACTGAGCAGGCCTGGGCGAGCTGGGGGTGACGCCATGCTTACAGCACAGATCCAAACGACACTTTGACAACAGTCATGAAGGACTAACATGGTATCCCTGCTGTTTTTACCATCAGCTACACAACCGAAACTTACTTCTAGGTGAGTAGTTAAAAAAAAAAAAAAAAAACAAAAAAAAAAAACAAAAACTAAGCTAGCTGATCTCACAGGGTTAGCCGTATTGTAATCACATACTACATGATAATACTATAAGCCAGGACTTCAGAATCAGAATAGGAACAGTCTTCTTGGAAGAGACATAGAGTGAGTCCTGCTCAAAACACAAGTTCATCACAGTTCTTTTTCCTTAAAAAAGTGTGTGTGTGTGTGTGTGTGTGTGTGTGTGTGTGCGTGCGCGCGCGCACGCGCGCGCGCTCATGACAGGGAGGAAGGAAGGAGGGAGGGAGGGGAGAAGGAGGGAAAGAGAGAAGAGAGAGAGAGAGAGAGAGAGAGAGAGAGAGAATGGCATTCATTGATGGTAATCCAGCATCTAAAATCTAAGCAGGAGGCATGCCACTTTTAAAAGCAGAACTATCCAGATCCTACCACTGAGAGCCGTGAGGTACCCACAACTGAGGATGCAAACAGCTCAATGAAAGCCTTCTCCTGTCCCATCCCACCAGCTTCAGGAGTTGAGCCTCAGCAGAGTGGTTCAGTCGGCAAAGCCTCCTGCTCACCACCTGTATCCGAAGCCCCCTCTTTAATGAACCACTCTTTAACACAGTGAGCAGCGCATTAACCAGCCAGCTTCACCCTTAATTCTGATGGCAAATGTCTGCCTTCCCTCCCCTACACTCCTACAGACTATGTGGGGAATATAGTAATGGCCAGTCTTTCAGATTTTGTTGGTTAATCTGATTTCAGTTTAGGTGGCACTCAGAATGAATGTCCCCTCACCACCACCGCTGCACACACACTTCAGATAACTGCATGATAACCTCCCGCAGGGTGATAATGCACTCCACCCCCATCCTTCAGTACAATGCCAGCTACTTAGGAAGACATCTGGCAGGTTACAGAATGAGCAAAGTCCACAGATAAATATAATTGGCCTTGCACCTAACATTAATTTGGACCATTGTGGAGTCTTGGGTGACAGTTTCTGCTTCCCTAAAAGATATGTAAGGCTACTTGAAGGCTTGAGCTAGGATCCACAATGGGTTCATGAGGCCGTGTGCCCCACAGCTAGCAGACACCATGCTTCCAGGTTCCCTTCAACATAGACCCAAATTCCTTCCCCACATTTCCTTGTCTCTCCATCCCACCCACAAAGTAACAAAAAGTGTGTCCTGGACAGCTTCTTTTTCCTTGGGCTTTAGGAAATATGAGGAATATGTTTGATTTATAGACTTTTGTTTGTTTTAGACAGGATTTCGTGTTTCCCAGGTTGGCCTCAAACTTCCTTTGTAGCCAAAGATGACCCTGAACTATTCTCCTGACTCAACCCTGAGTGCTGGGATTACAGGCTTGTGCCACCACACTCTGTTTAAGTAGTTGAACACTGAATTAATCTGGGTGTTCCCACCAGAATACTGCATTTCCTCTATCAGACTAAGGGGCCACCATGCTTCTAGAAAATGGTAGCTGGATTCATCGACTCCAATTTGAACTCTAAAATTGGAACCTTCTAGATCAGTAGTTCTCAACCTTCTTAATGCTGCCACCCTTTAATACAGTTCCTCGTGTGATGGTGACACCAAACCATAAAATTATTTTGCTGATACTTCATAACTCTAATTTTGCTACTGTTATGAATTGTAATGTAATATCTGTGTTTTCCAATGGTCTTAGGTGACCTCTGTGAAAGGGTCATTTGACCCCAAAGGGGTTGAGAACCACTGTTCTAGAGGCAACATCTTCCTTGGAATCTTGGGAAAGTCAACATAAGAAGGGCCTTAAATACCTGGTCAAACAATCCGAGAAGTCAAGTTTATTCTCTGTCCCTCCCTTACTGACAAGTCATGCCCTGTGTCTTTCTTTGTTTGAGCCCAGAGACCTTTGTTTCTACCCTTGTAAATTCAAGATGAGAATTCTATCCTTCCATGGTTCTGAGATTGTGCCCAAGATAGAATGTAAGACATCTGCTGGATCTGTAGACTCCTACTGCTTCTGGGCCTCTACGGTAGATACCCTTTATCAGGGATAAAAGGCATCAACTGGGATATACATTAATCACCTACAGGAAGTTCTGTTATAAACCTAGTTGCCATAAGGGACGTTTCTCAATAGCCTGTTAACTCAAATCAAAAGACACACACACACACACACACACACACACACACACGCACACGCACACACACACGCACACGCGCGCACACACACACACACACACACACACACGCACGCACGCACATACACACCCCTACCTTCTAAGAAGGCAAATACAGCTCTACAGAAACCAAATGATAAAAAAAAATAATAATAATATGAAATTGTGTGGCTTTGGGTTTCTTCAAAGCTGTTCTAGGGCCTCTGGTGCCATTATCAAGGCTGAATGCTATGTGGACATTCCCAACATGGTTGTTTGGAAGAAAATGGCTCCCAAGGGGAGTGGCACTATTAGGAAGTGTGGCCTTGTTGGAGGAAGTGTGTCACTGTTGGGGCAGGCTTTGAGGCCTCTTTTGCTCAAATTTTCCTCAGTGTGACTGTCAGTCAACTTCCTGTTGTCTGCAAAATATAGCACTCTCAGCTCCAGGACCATGTCTGCCTGCACACTGTCATGCTCCCCATAATGATGACAATGGACTGAAACTCTGAAACTGTAAGTGAGCCACCCCAATTAAATGTTTTCTTTATAAGAGTTGCCATGGTCATGGTGTCTCTTCATAGCAATAGAAAACCCTAACTAAGACAACCAATAATTTCACTAATGTTTCATCTGCTTGTGTGAGCTACAAAATCACCTTCAAAGCTTGTGAGGCACCACCACAGAGAACAGCTGAGGGGCTGGATCTCTGAGTTCAAGGTAGGGTGGGTTGTAACCTTAGGAGCGATCCTATTAGTCTTTGGATCCTGTGTGTTCAACTGTCTTAACATTATCTCTTCCCATTTAGAGTCACCCTCAAGTGGTTCTTCATAGTCCACACCTTCTATCTGGGTTCCCTGATGGTCTCCAAAAGTTGAGAGTCAGCAGAGTAGAGACTCCAAACTCATCTAAACCCAAATTCGGGCCAAAGCAGCCAGATCAGCTCAGTGTCAACTACACAGTCTTAGGGTTTCAAATTAGCAGCAGCTTGTAAAACCATCAACTTGAGCCACAGGACAGTAGCACCTCAGAATAGGACCTGAGTCATGTCTCCGGCCCAGGGAGAAGCTCTGACATCCTGAACCACCCAGAAGGTCATTGTTAGATAACTATCCTACCCTAGCTCTGAGACCTCTACACCTTACAAGACTAGTGCATACTAGAGGACTTTCTGAGAAAGAATAAAGACATGCCTGCTCAACAAGTTAAACAAAGCAGGTCCCTGAAACAAGACAGAGTCCCCAAGGAAAACTGTCTGTCCTAGAAATTTTAGAAATAGTACAAAGCCTACCTTAAATGTGGATCAGCCCAATGGAGCCTGACTCCAGTCCTCTTGCCCCTGGAAAGCGCATTGTACTATACCATCAGCTCTGCCTCGCTTCCATGCTGAAAAGCACCCGTGCATTAAAGCATTCACAGAACTGAAGGACAGCACCACAGTGGGCAGATGAGCCCACAGCATCCCTGACACACAAGGATGGCTCTTGGAGGAAGAGGGATTGTAAGCTAAACATCAGCAAGAGGCGATGAGCCCTCCTCTAGAGGCAACACAGATGTGCTGAGTGCTCTGCTGGACAGAGTGGATCTGATTTCCAAGGAACTGCTCTCCCCATCCCCACTGAAACTTTTTAAAGGACACATTGACAGTGGGGTGTCTCTGTGGAGATGCCCAGACTGGACCCTACAGTTGTCAACAACTGCCTCTGGGTGTACCAGGACCGAGCAGCAATGGGACCCATAGAAAATGGGATTGCTGCTGCTTCAGACTTAGTCACAGGTCCCTCAAGAAGCTGGGAAAAGAGAGGGACAGACACCCAAAGGATGCCAGCCCCTTGTCTAGACAACCAGACTGCACCTGCGAGAATACTGTCCAGTCATTCCATTGCCTGGACCACACACTCACCAAAAGAACAACAACAAGCATTTGGAAGCAAAAGAACAGACAGGGATCCATACTGGGTGAGTATTAAAAAGATATAACCAGAAAACCTGAAAAAAGAAAATATTCCCCTAGTCAAAAACAAGGTAGACGGTTTAAATATCAGACTTAAAGTCACTGTGTGGATAATTTTCTTACAAAAAGCTGGAAGTTTGGTATAACAGCATGCCTGTAATCCCAGGATGGGGAGGCAGAGACAGTATACACACTCGAGCATGCATACACACTCATATACACACACACACTCTCATACACACACATACTCTCTCATACACACACACACACACACACACACACACACACACACAATGTTTTAAAGTAAAAGGAAACACTGGAAATCACACAGGTGCATAGAAAGAAATAGGTAAAAAACAGAGAAACAAAGTCATGGTGGGAATAATCAACAACGAAATAAACCTAATGGGGCCTTCTCTCTGGAACTATGATGCCCCGTGACCTGCTTCACGGACTAAATGAAGATGGTGAGCAGGAAGGGCAATCCTGACTTAACCCACTCAGGGACCCTGTCCTGACTTAATCTCCCCTTCTAAATTTAGAAGACACATATTTGAAGGTGATGAGTTAGGAATTGTGTTAACCCAGTTGATAGCTTGTCCACTAGCCTGTAGACCTTCGGAAATGAGAGCAGCATCCACGGCTCCAGAAGACACACTGGATAAAGAAAAGGGAAAGCTGGGCACACAGCAGCGTGGCTTACAGACACTGCCTGTGGAGTCTCTCCCCTTCTCTCTGGTCATTAGGGATCAGCTCCAGCAATGGGATCATTTGGAGTCCTATTCCAAACTTTGATGTTCCCAGGGACACAAAGATAAGGTATTTCACATTTTGCCTACAGTGATTCCTACCAAATCAACCTTTTTTGTTTAAATTTTGTTGAACTCTTGCATTTAATGGAGGATGAAGGGCCACTTTCAACTAGGAAAGTTCACTTTCATCTCTGCTAAACTTTACTTTAATGAGAAGTTGTACTAGTATTTTATCAGATTGAAAAAATAGGATGAACATCTTTTTAAATGTAATATATTCAACATAAATCACAGAGAAAAACATGGATGTGCCAATATAAGGGTTTTTTTTTTTTTTTTTAATGAAATCTTTTCCCCAAACTCTTAAAGGGCCTGTGTGTCAGCATACAATGAGAAACCTAAACTGTGGGCTTAAAAGTAGGAGTGTGAATATGTTTAATCAGTATTACTTATAAAATAAAATAATCAGATAAAAATCGAAACTTTCAGTTATTGAAGACATTTTTATTACACAAATGAAGCCCAGGATTCATGCTATGTGGTCACCTAACATTTATGCAGCTGAGAGCCAGGTCGCTCTGATTTTCTCAGAACAATACCAAAGGCAGTGTTTACAGCCTCTGTGAAATGCAGAGACACAAAAGGTTATTATGCCCACGGCTGCTGGAGTCCAGGCTGCCTGTTACTGGCTATTTCCACTGACACGGGAATGGATTTCACCCGCTCTGTTACCACTGTCCTTGGCTGCTGGTTCACTCACAACGCAGATTATTCATCTGTGTGTGAGTTAACATTGTTGTAAATGGGTGCTTCCGGCTTCTCTGCCCACCCATTTGCCTGTGCGTCCCCTCCTACCCCTGAGCATTCACAGGCTCACACCTAGTCAGGGGTAAAGGCTCTTAGATGCCTCCCACCTTGGCCCTGGTTCTTCTGAGGCATCTGGATTCTTCTGAAGCATTCTGGAATCTTCTTGCTCCTTCCTCAGAACTCTTCAGGATCTCCCAACTCCCAGCCACTTCTAATATGAATCACTGACTCCTGTTGCTAGTATTCCGGAATACAAAACAAGCCTATGCTATGTGTGTGGACTTTGTCACACTGGTTTATAGGTGTTCATTTCTGCAGAGCAAGAGCTGTGTCTGGAATATTAGATTGGGTCCAGACCTCAAATTTTAGGAAAGGAAATGAGAAATTCCTGTGTGTGCCAAGGGGGTGAGCATGTGGGTAAAGGGACTCATTGCACACTAGGCAGATAGTTTGAGAGAAAGACTCTGAGAAACACAAACACTGATCAAGGAAAAAAGGCTCAGCTGTGGTCCACATGGTCCATATCCAACATCAGTGCAGACACCAGCAAGATGGATACAGGGAAGGAAAACACAGAAGAGCTGACTGTTGTTGACAACTGTCAGGAAGAATATGATGAGCCCCCTCTAGACAACACCCAAAGGTGACAGATAAAATATTTAAGAGGCCTCTTTTCAGTAGGAAGCCAGAAACCATAAATGTTTATAAAATTTTCAGAGTAGTAAGAAGCCCTGGGTTCGCGGATGTCCCATGCCGGCAACCTAGAGTCTGAATGTTAATATGGGGGGGGGGCAGGGAGGAGGGAGGGGGAAGAGGGAGGGAGGGGGGCAAGCCTGGTTGCCAAGAAAGATAAAAATTCTGACCAGAAGCCACCGAGTCACAATATCAAAGGGAGACACCACAGTAGCGAGTCAGTGAAACAGCCCACAGGAAGGACAAAGGGCACACACACAGCTTGGCTTTTGCTCTGGCCAGAGTCTAAGGGGGTGCCTCCTCAAGCTCCTGAACACAAAGAGAAACCCATTTCAAGATCTGGAACCAGAATTCCCATTCATAAAGAGGCCCCCAGAGTCCCAAACCAAAGTCTGTATGTATTTAATGTGGTTACAAAACAGAACTTCTTTAGATTAAAGTCAGGCTTCAGAGGAATTTCACATAGAATGTACCTTCATAATAACAATATAACAACCCCACTTAGGGCCTGAATAAACCCACTCCAAGAGCTTCTGCAGGAACACACCTTCCTACAAAGAAGCTAGATTCTAGATATAAAAGTATTTTACAACATTTCTGGGCTCTGGGACAACTCATGCCCCCTCCATTTCCTAAGCAAGAGCCATTATCAGAGGGCTCCAATCTACAGGCTATGAACTGAACACCCAGAAGGCAAATGCCAATGTCAGCTTTGCAGCCCAGGATCCAGGCTCTTAGTAAGTGTCAGTGTTGGAGGCTCTAAACCAAGATGCCTGTCTTGAGACAGGCTAGCAGCCAGGGATCTCTGTGGGCTCAGACTAGCAGCGCCCCCTGGTGACAGGCTGGGGCAACTACAATTGCCCTAAGAAGGAAAGCACCTTCTTAAATCTACTTCTATCTACGGGATATCAAAACATACAGGCTCAGAATCTACAAGCAAACAGCTATAATATCTCACAACCAAAAAGACGTCCTTAGCTGGATATGTACTCAGAGAAAAACAATAGAACACCCACACATGGACTATTACAGAGATAAATGTGTCTGTCTATGTGGGATTATGGGGAAATGTTACAAACATATTAAGTCAGAGAAACCCATTGTTATATGACCCAACCACACTGCATTCTGCAGAAGGTGTCACTTCAGAGTCTCCAGGGACTCCGCGGGGAGAGGTGGATGGGTGAAGTGCAGGGACTGTCAGGATAGTGGCTCCACTCTGCAGATGTTGTAGGTGACATTATTCATTTTTCAGAACCATGTGTATGGTGTGCTGCAGAGACTGTGAACTGTCAATAAAGTGAGGCAGGAAGTGCATGGGAACCCTGTGTTATTCGTGTGAAATTTCTCTCTAAACCCAAAACTGTTCTGAAAATGCAGTCTGAAAAAAAATGCAAGAACTCATAATCAAAGGTGAACAGAAATAAAATGAAATGAGCATTCCTAAGAAATTTCCAAATGGAGCTGGAAAGATGGCTCAGCAGTCAAGAGCTCTGGTTACACTTGCAGAGGACCCGGTTCAGTTCCCAGCACCCACACGGCCGCTCACAACCTCCTGTAACTCCAGTTCCAGGGGATCTGATGCCCTCTTCTGGTACCACAGACACCAGGCAGGCACACATGGGCACACACACGTAGGCAAAAGACACCACATAAAAAACAAACCTTAAAAAATAAAAATTTTATAAATTAGAAAAGCGACTCCCAGCTCCCTCATGTCGAGAAGCAGTACACACAGACTATCAAGTAGACATGAACCTGAGAATTTAAAAAGCAGTAACATGTGATGAAAAGTACTAAACAAATGCAAAAAAAGTCAATTTTCAGTTACAAAAAAAGCATAATGGCCAAAGTTAAAATTCCAGCTGGTATGGTAAACTTCTAATAAGATGTGGGTGAAAACACACATGCATGAGTTTAAATTATTCATGTTTACTGCAAGGTAACAGGTTTGAGAAAGATGAAACGAAACCTAACAGATCTGTATTTACATCCATGTATTAGCAACAGGCATACTAATAATAAACTAAGGTTTGATACAGACTTAGCTGGAGTTTCAAAATTAAAATACAACTGGTTAACACACAGCAAACCTCTTCACGGCCGCAATGGGGACAGAAGACAAGGATTTACACAAGGAAGCCAAGGCTGTGTCTAGATCATCTCTATTGCTCTCCGACCTTATTCACTGAGGCAGGGTCTGTCAGTCCAACCCACATCTCATCTGTATGGCTAGCCTGGGTAGCCAGCTTGCTCTGGGGACTCCCCAATTCTGCCTTTTGATGCTGGAATTACAGGCCACCTGCTGTGCTCCCGCAGCTTTAAATAGTCTAGACATCCAGGCTCCTGGCCCTCACATTGTGTGGCAAGTGTGCTAACCACTGAGCCATCTCCACAATCCAGCATGATTATCTGGTACCTGTGAACAGACAGGAACTCATCATCTGCCTAAACAGAATTTAGCTTTATCTAAGCTGAAGTAAGGTGACAAATGAAAAAGAAAGTCGCCTAGTGGAATCCAAATAACAGCAGCAACAGGTGTCATGCACACCAACGGTAATGATGATAGGAGGGATGGCGACTCTCACACACTGGCAGAAGAAAACACTCGCATGGGCCGGGACAGTGCCCATGGATGCTTGGCTCCTAAGCATGCACCTGAAGCACGCTTTGAACAGGCACAAGAGAAAGAGGCGTGGGAAGACCACCACAATAGCACTGCTCTCAGTAGCAAATTTCCTTAAAACATCAGCGCTGCAGAGTCCAGAAGTCCATCGCTGGCTGATTAAAAAGCCATGGTAACAATGCACCAGTGCACACTAGAGCATACAGATGAATTGTTGCCACGCTCCACAAGGATGGGAGACAGCTGATCTCTAACAGCCTGAAGTATTCCCATGTATTTCTTGTGTTTCATAAATACACATACATAGGAGAAGACCATTAAGCGAGGAAGCTAACAAACTCATGGGGGTAATCTAAGGAACGGGGTTTCTTACCAGTAGTGTTCTATTTCTTAAGATACGCACTGTTCAAGTTGGACTCTTACCACATTCAACAAAAGGGGCAAAGTGTTTATCCAGCATACACTCCAGGTCATCACTGAGGCGACTTGAAGCAGAAACCATGAAAGAAAGCTCCTGCTGGCTCCCTTCACAGGAACATGCTTAGCTGGCTTCCTAATAGAGCCCAGGACCACCTGCCCAGGAATGGTGTCCCCCACAGTGCTCTATGCTCTCCTACATCAACAAACAGGCAAGATAATTTCCCACAGACATGTCCCCAGGCCAATCCGATGGGGGCAATCCCTCAGTGAAGGTTCCTTCTTCCCAGATGACTCTAACTTGTGTCAAGTTGACCACAAACACAAATTAACACAGCTGTCTCGGCCCACTGGTTTAGTGGTGAAATGTGTCCAGGCTTCAAAGAAGGTACTAGGAGGACTCCTGGGACAGGAGGCTCGGAAACACGCTTTCGTTCTACTAGGTGGTGTTCACAGATCTGACACAGAATGTTGTTGCTAGGATACAGTCAGAAGGGGCAGCTCAGAATGAAGCCCA